>PVKN010001722.1:0-48654 GCA_004027915.1 Capromys pilorides
AAAAAAAAAAAACAAGACCACAAACACCTACCACCTGGCAACAGTGTGGAGCACCCTGGGGCTCTTCAGGCCCCTTCAACAGACCTATGGGCCAGCAGACTTACTCTCTCTGGGGCTATTTCTCCTATAAAATGGAAACTGCAGCAATTTTGAAAAGCTTCATAAGAGCTGCCAACGTGGTCCCCTAGACTGGGACAACCCCCTGGTGGTGCTGAGGGAGAAGTCTGTGTAAGGTGGATCAGATGCCGGTGGCCAGGTCCTGTGGATCTCGTGTGTGGTCACACGGAACTGGTCTAGCAGCCCATTTTACAGAGGAGGAAACTGAGGCCCAGAGCAGTGAAATAACATGCCCCAGATCACACAGCATGCAGGGAGAAGCTGGGCTTCTCTCTAGGCAGAGAGAAAATAGGCCTGAGGAGAGTCAGCCTCCTAGGACCTGAAGTTTTTCTCTCCAGTGGGACCCTGGCTCATCTTGTGATTCTGCCCATCCCCAGTTCCTTCACGAAATATCTGCAGGCAGCAGAGAAGCCCACAAGTCCCAGGAGCTCATGCAAAGCCTAATCTCTCTCCACATTAACTTAGAGCCCGACGCTGAGCTGCTAGGCTGCGGGATGGCAGAACCGTCTCCTCTGCAGAGACCGTCTTCCTGCAGATTAAGGGAACTTGTCTTTAGATAAATGGCTTCATAGTCATGGCTACATGGGAGCGCCCAGCCAGGAAAGGGCTCCTCCACAAATCTCTGTGAGCGGCACAGTCGTGTTATTATTTAGCACCAAAGCTGGAGCACACGGGTGCCCACCTGGAGCTTAACCTGTCAGTAGACTGTCCTGTCAGTTTGTCTGTCTGTCTCTGTCTGGGATTTGATCTTCCCAGTAAGCTGGACATATATAAAGTTTCCCATGTGATTCAGAAAACCATCTGGCCCAATCCCTGAGGCATAGACAAAAGGTTGGGACCAGAGAGGGACAGCACCTAGCCTGGGTCACACAGCCTGAGTTGCTGAACCCAGACTTATTGCCAGGCCTCCCCCACTCAGTGAAGTTCCGGCCTGTGACAGATGCCACCTTCTCACAGGCCACCTAGGCCTGTTCTCCTCACTCTTCCGTGCTTTCCAGGAAGGCCCTATGACAGCTCAGTGTGGACCTCCAAGAGGACCACAGGATGGACAAGCAAGTGACAAAGCAGCAAGATTGTTTCAGATCACAGTGAGCCTTGAGGCGACAGAGGGGGTGAAGAGAGGACAGAGATGAGTGGCAGTGTGGTTGGGAAGGGCCACATGGAGAAGTGAGGGGGACGGAAAGACAAGAGCCAGCCCGGCCAGGAAGGCCCTTCCTGGGCAGGGCAGCAGTGTGTGCCACGCCCTGGAGCTGGAGGATGGGGTGGAGTGTCCAGGAACGGCTCCTGGGGCTGCAGCAGCAAAAAGAAGCAAACAAGGAAAGAAGCTTCCTGCTGTGGGCACCCTGCCCTGCCTGCCCTGGCACAACTCCTCCACTAGACGATCAGAGTGGTGCTGACGAGGGCCTTGAAGCTGCGCGGCCCTGTGCTGGTGGTAATCGAAGTCCATCACTTCCTGGAGGGGTAGGCACTGAAGCCAGGTGGTCTGGTGTGGAATCTCAGCTCTTCTTCTCTGCCGGCTGTGTGACCCTAAGTGCCACTCAACCTCTCGAGCTCCTCAGGTGTAAAATGGGCAGAACACGGGCACAAGGATGGGGTGACAATAAAACAGATGGGAAGTGACTGGAACCGAGTGGACACATCAGAGCTGCAGAAGCATCAGCTGCCATCCCCAGCACCCCATGGAGCTGGGCTCAGAGCAGCGCAGGCTGCCCTGCTGCAGGCACATGCGGCGCCGGCTCAGAGTCCCGGATTCTGCCTGGTCCTTGCTCCTGAAGCCCCACAATGCTGTGGGTGTGGTGACTTTATTGTCCCCACTGACATCTGCTGCCCTGTCTGCTGCCTCAAGGAGACAGAGAGCACGCTGTCCTCCCTTGTCCCTGGGCATGGGTGCTTGAAGCAGGGTCCCCTGTGCCCACTGAGACATCCTGCATTCCTGGCCCCTGCAAGCGGGGCCAGCCTGACAGCTGGGAGGTGGGGGCCAGCCTCTTGCCACGCTCTGTCCCATGCAACAAGTTTGAGGGGCAGCTGAGGACCCTGGGTAGAGCCAGCCCTGAGGGCTCCAGATCTCCAGGCAGCTCCTTTGTTCTTAAAGACCTCAGTTTCCCTATCCAAAAAAAATGCGTTTGGCTGCAGAGGTTTAAGCTGCCTTAAACCTTAGGAGGGAGGCCTTAAGCCCTGCCTGATGTCTGACACTCTGGGCAACCTTGAGCCTATTACTCTCTCCAGGCCTCGGTTTTCTCATCTGTGCAGTGGGAGCAGCATTGAGGTCGGGTCATTCTGTGAGGTGTTCACAGGAGGCTCTGAGCAGCCCCCTAGCAAACTTAACCACTTCACACACCCTCCTTGTCATGCCACCTGGGTAAGGCTCTGTCTCCCCTTCCTCTTCTCCAGGGAAAGATGTGGGGATGGGTCTGGCCCAACCCCGGTTCTCCGTTGACCCCCGCAGGACTGTGGGATTGAGTTGAGCAAGGAGCAGAGGCCACGTGTAGGCCCCGCCCATTCCCACCCCCCTGGCCTCTAGCAGGGGGGTCTGCTAGGTGGGCTGCAGAGCTCACCTTCCTGCAGAAGCGGTGCAGGTGCAGCAGCGTGTCCAGGTCCGTGCGCTGCCTCTCGGCCGCCATGTAGAAGTGGGTCAGCTTGGCCTGGAAGGCCCGCTGGGTGGCAGTGAAGGCCACGAGCTCTGGGAGCCCCTGGCCTTCAGCTTCGCCAGCCCTGCCAGCCACCACTGCCAGTTGGGCTGCCTGCTTGGACAGCTCCAGGCCACGGCGGTACTGGGCCTGGGAAGGGAGAGCAGGTTGTTCTCTGCTCCCGTGTGGGGATTCCTAGTGGTCTGGGGCCTCCTTTGCTCCACTGTGGTGCTATCCCAAGACTCAGTTTCCTCCTCCATAGAATGGCCCTACAGCACCCCTCTGCAGGGCTCAGCAAGTAAAGGACACCTCGGAGCGGCCATGGTGCCTTAGCCGGTGTCCAGGCCTTTGCTTTGACCCTGTGCTTCTTTCTGGAAAGCTCTGGCCTCCAAGTCTGTATCCGAGGCTTCTCCTTTGTGTGCCCCAGTTCTGTCTCTGATGTCCCCAGGCCCCACCCCTATTGGCCTGGGAGTTCCCCGTGCCTCTGGCTCCTCCCCACCCACTTCCTGAAGCTGGCTTTGTTGGTCTGGTGTGAGGCCTCGGAATCTACATTTTAGGAACTGCTCTAGGACTGAGTGCTTTTTGGACTTGGCCGTCTGGAAGCTTCTGGGCGGTGGTGACATCTCAGCTGAGTCCTCTGGAGTCCCAGCTGACTCTTGCCAGCCTCTGGAAGTTTCCTTGCACTTTGCACCCACACCACTTTGCCCTAGCAGCCCCATTCCCTCCAGTACCCTCTCTGTCTCCCCCGGAACACACCACAGCCTGCAGGAAGAAGGCCTCGGACTTGGTGTGGGCTTGCACCACTGTCTCCATACTTGCGTCTCCGGGAGTGAGTGCCTGCAGGCACTGGCTTCCTTCCTGCTCCATCCAATTGCTGACCTGTGCAGGGGAAGTCACACATGAGGGGCTGCCAGGCAGATACTCCTGGACCAGGGCCCTGACTTCCAGGAGGCCAAGGTCTTGAGCTCATTCATTCACCACCCTCTACTAGCCCTGGCTAGTTCTGGGCAAGAGACATGGAGAGGGCATGCTCTTAACCATCTGAACGAACTCCTGGTTGAGCAGGACCCAGAGGGCATGTGGCCTGCCTGGCATCCTACACATAATGAGGGTGGTGGCATGAGCATGGCTCATGCTACCTAACCACTCACTGCCACTCAGTCGGAAAAGGGGCGGCCTCCAGGTGCTGAGCTCCTCATCCCTGGGGTCATGCAAGCGGCTGCGGAGGAAGGAGTCTGGGCCAGCCATAAACTCACTATGTGAACCCAGAAAATCACTTCTCCCTTCTGGTCTCAGGGGTAGACATGGAGACCCAGTGAGGGACAGAGGGCTCGAATGGTTTCTCAGTCAGGAGCACAAGTTCCCTTCTTCCTCTGGGTTGACTTAAGGAACAAAGATGAACACAGTGTCCTCACAAAGCCCAAGGGGGCAGCCAATATTGCTCCCAATCAACACCTGAGGCCAACTGGGACTGGGTTCCCAGCATCACGTCCAGGCCAACCTCCCCTTGCACCTGGTGGACAGCAGCCTCCAGGCGGCCCAGGCGAATGCGGAGCTCCAGCCTTCCCAGAAGGCGGTTGGATGCAGTGACCAGGACGTGAAGCTGTTCATCCACTAGGCTGTACAGGGCAGCTGCTTCCGCCAGATGGCTCCTGGGAGGTGGGAGAGGGTGAGAAAAAAACCACGAGATTGCCTCAACTCCACCAGGTACTTCTGCCTAGCACACAGCCCAGCTCCCCAACTCCGTGACCTGACCTTGGGTTTTCCACTACTGACTTGCTGTGTGACCTTGTCTAGGTCCCTATTGCTCTCTGAGATTCAACCTTGGCCTTTTATGGGACTGGGAAGACCAGAGGACACAACCGGAAGTGAAATGCCATCCCTTCCCTAGCAGGGTGGGAAGCCTGCTGGACAGATCTGGGTTTAAAACCTAGTCCTGCCACCTTGTAGGATGGGCTTTGTGCAAACAATGTCTCTGTCATCTATGCAGTGGAGAGAGTAACAGCACCCACTGGGGAGACAGAGCAATTCAGTGCCTCAGCTCTCTATTCTGCCTACCCATTTGTGCCTGCCCTGAGAGCGCAGAAACGTCAATGCCCGGGTCTACACCAGGCCAGCCAAGTCAGTCTCTGGGAGAGGCTTTCTGAAGCTCCTCAGGAGGTGCAAGGGTGACCAGAGTGAGGACCGCACTCAAGCTGCGAAGTGCTTCACACAGTGGCCACTCAGGTCACTGGTCAGCGGGTTGTAGCTTCCATCCCAATGAAGGCAGGTGGCTGCCCTGGCACCCTTTCCATTTTACAGATGGAAAAACTGAGGTTTGGAGGGGGCAGTGACTCTCACTCACAGTAGTCTGTACTGGAAATAGCCCGGGACTGTCTGCGCAGACTTAAAAAAAAAAAAAAAAAAATCCAAAGCCACAAGATACAAAGGTAGTGAATGGGATTTCTGGCATAGAGATATTTGGTGAAAGGAGGAATCTTGGAAAAAGAAGAGATCTACCATGTGGTAATTCCAGTATTTGGGAGGCTGAGACAGGAGACTTGCAGGTTCAAGTGCTTCCTGGGTAACTTGGGAAGACTCTGTCTCAGATTTTTTTAAAAATCAAAAAAGGGATGTTCCATGGTATAGCACTTGTCTAACATTGCAAGATACTGGCTTCCATTCCTAGTGCTATAATAAAGAAAGGGAAAAGAAAAGAAAAAAGAGAGAAGAGAAGGGGAGAAGAGAAGAAGGGAGGGGAGAGAGAGGAGAGGGAAACAGGGAGGAGAAAAGATGGAAGGAAAGCCTGCTTTTCCAGGCCAGCAGTGCCCTGCCTGGTCCTCCACGTCTGACTGCATCTTCCTACAGGTCGCCACCTTCTGGAGAGGGGTGAGGACTTAGGGTGCGTGAAGCAGATGGACGGAAAATGCCAGAAATGCCGGCAGAGGAAGGCTGGGGAAGGAGAGAGGCAGGGACCGGAACCAGGGCCAGCGCGGCGCAAACACAGGCAGCGGCTCTCACGGGCTCACAGCGCCCCCTGGTGGAGACGAAGGCGGCCGAGCGTCCACAGGATCCAAGATGGACTGGGAACACGCTGAGGACCCATGGTGCCAGCTGCAGCTGTAGACAGCGCGAGGGGCGCCAGGCTCGGTGCCGCCCAGGTTCCTGTCTGCCTGAGCCTGCCTCGAGTGCAGGGTGCAGCCCAAGGAGGTGTGTTCAAGAGTCTAGGCCCAGGTGTCTAGGCTCAAGTCCTGGGCCCTGCACATCCCTTCTTTGTAAGGTGAGGACGGCGCCGGCGTTTGCTGCAGGCGCGGGAGTTAAATGAGTGAATATTTTCACTTCCTTAGAACACGCTGGATGTGTCTTAAATGCAAACTGCTCCGAAAAGACGCCTGAGTATATGTAGCTGTATTTTAATGGAGAAAATATTTCAAATTACTGACCAACTTAATCACAGGCTGAGTATCCCTTCTCTTGGGACCAAAAGTGTTTCAGGTGGCCAATTTTTCTTTTTGCTTGGTATTTTGCTGTATTTGCATACCCGCTTTGAAATATCTTGGGAATAGGACTCAAGTGTAAAGACAAGGTTTATTTATGCTTCATACATAGCGTCTACACTGCCAGAAGGTCATTTTATAGAATCTCTTTAATAATTTTGGGCATGAGTTTTCTACTTGTGCTCAAAATGTGTCAGATTTTGAAGTTGAGGCCAGGCATGCTCTGCCTATATGTTACTGGCTGTCCCCTACCCCTATCCTGAGGGCATGGCTGTCTCATTCACTTGGTGCCCCCCTCCCCAGCCCCCGTGCAGTTCTACTATCTGGTGACAGCAGTGGGGACACAAGAGGTGAAGGGCCACATGCTCTGGTATCCTGGCTTCAGATCTTCAGTGAGCCACTACCGTCTCCCTAAGTCCTGGCAGTGACCCTCCAAAGGAGGACAATGAGGATGTCACAGAGCTCAGACAGAGCGAGATGGGTATTTGGAGGGCTTGGCCCAGGGTGCCTCAGAGAATGGCCTGGTGCACAAGAGGAAGCAGAAGCCGGGAGATCGTGGGGAGATCTCGTCTCATACCTGCCGCAGGGTGGAAAATGTCCAGGGAGAAAGGAGGGAGGCAGGGAGAGCCCAGAGGACTCGCCAAGGCCTGTGATGGGCTTCAGCCTGTGCTGCCATGAGGGCCACTCTACGTGTCCTCTTGGCCAGTGCCCCCACCTTGTAGCTCCCAGGCTGGGGGACGGGGATGGGAGGTGGAGGGAGAGGCTGGATATCTGTACCTGACATCGGGGCTGGAGTCCAGCCTGCTGGCCTCACACTGCAGCCTGGCCAGGGTGGCCCCACCTTCCTGCTGCAGGTGCAGCAGGCCTGGGTCTCTCAGCATGGCCTCCATCAGCTCCTTGGACTTGCTCAGACAACTGGTGGCCTCCTGCCGATGGAGAGAGGTTTTCTTAGGCTCCATAGTCACTTTCTTCCTGACCACATCAAGGTCACCAACTTCCCCAGTTCCTTCAGAAGGTGACCTTTTTTCTCTAGTTTGTCTCCTCAAGCCACTCCTCCTCTCATCACCATGGCAACTTTACTGGTTCAAGCTCTGAGCTTGCTGGTACAACCCATCCTAGCCACTCTGCTACTGATCTCCTTGAGGCTCTCTGGCTCCCCCTACAGTCTGTTCTCTGCCAGGCAACTGAAAAGTTCAAAAAGAACAAGTCTGATCATCCCCTTGCTTGAAATTCTCCGGTGGCTTTTGGCCCACTTAGGATGGAATCTTACCCCATGGACCTGGAAGAGTTCTGGGTGCTGCCTTCTCCCCTCCTGCTTCACACTGGCCTCCTTGCTATTTCTGTGCCTGCTGAGCCTCACCAGTCTCGAGGTCTTTGCTTGTGGCTACCTGCGGCCTGGAGTGCCTTCCGGCTCAATGGCAGGCTCCTTCTTGAGTTTCCCGCATCAACTTAAAGAGCGTCTCTTCAGAGAGACCATCCTCCCGCCATTCTCAGTCTTGCTTTCATGGTATCTGAGCACAACCTGGGACTACCTGTCCACTTCTTGGTTTGCTTTTTAGTGACCACTTGCACCACCGCATTGTGAGCTCTGCCAGGGCAGATGTGAGTCAGCCAGGCCTGGCAGGTGCCCAGGAGATACTAGCCATTGGGAAGGAAAGACGAAGATGCTGCTGCCCACCCTGCCTGTTGCCTTCACTGAGCTTGGTCTGTAAAGGTTGGAGTGTGGGGTGGCTTCCCTTCCCCATGCCCCAGGCTCACCTGCAGTCCCCCAGGGGGGTCACCCTTCTCAAACTCCTCAATGGAAGCCTGCAGCAGGGAGGAGGCCCGGTGAAGCTCGGCAAGGAAAGGATCCAACTGCTGTAGGACAGAGACCAGAGCAGGTGTCAGGCCCAGCCAGGGAGACGTGGCCTCGCCCAGCAGGACACACAGGGAAGCATTAGCGCAGAGTTCTATACCACTAGGGTGGACACAAGAATGTGCACTCCTAGCAAATGATGGTGCTGCTGGCCTGGAGGGCCCTACACGGGGCTGAAACCACTGGTGCTGGGATGAGACAGGGGAGAAAGAAGACAGTTCTGTTGCCCCTGAGGCCAGCAAGAATACCTTGAGGAAGGGAAAGGCAGGGGAAGACCACGTCCTTAGGTCAGACCCACCTCAGCCAGCTCCAGCTCAGCTGAGAGGCCTTGAATAAGCTACTTAGCCTTCTGGTCCTTTGTAGGTCCTCTGTGAAGTGGGGTTCAGGGTAGCTCCTGCCTTGTGTGGTGTGAGAGGATTTGATGGGTTAATTTGTTCACAGCACTTAGAGCCCAGGGCAAACCAGCCTTTGTCACCATAGCAGCTTTATATTCTGGTCCAAGTAAGAGTTCATGAAAAGGAAAGCTCTGAAAGCTGCAGTATAGTTGAGAAGCTACCAGATTAACTGGAAATGGGAAATGGAGCCCAGGAACAAGTAGGAAAGGCGCTTCCTCAGGACACCCCCCACCACTGGCAGTTTGGGTATAGGCATCCTTTGGCGTGTGGGAGGGTGGGTTCTAGGACCACCACGGATACCAAGCCCCGAGGGCGCTGGAGGGCCTCGTGTGAGCTGTGCAGTATCTGCACACACCCTCAGCGTGAGCTCCTCCGGTGTACTTTAAATCATCCCTGGATTGCCTCTGATACCTAATGGAATGTAATTGCTATGTAAATAGTCGTTCCGCTGCATCGTTCAGGGAATAACGACAAGGAGAAAGTCTGTACACACTCATTCGCACAGATGCAGGCTTTGTTTTCAAATGTCTTCAGTCCGCACTGGGCTGAGTCCTCGGTTGCAGAGCCCACAGAGACACTGGGCCGAGTGTCCTGCCTGTTCAAACCCAGGTACAGCTGTAAAAGAGGGTCCCCTAAGCCAGAATCAAATATACCACTATGCTAAACTGGTAGCATAGACAGGTGGTTCTCAATGGGAGTGGCTTTGCATTCTGGGGACATTTGGCAATACATGGTGACATTTTTTTAATCATCATCATTGTCAGGGAGAAGCCTTCCATGAGACAGTGACCTGGCTCGGCCCTCTAGACTAGGCTGTATTTGGGCCCTTGGAGGGAGAGGGCTCCAGGCGGGCATCTGTAGCTGCTGCAACCTGTGCGCCCTCACGCAAGTCCCCCCCACTCTGTGCCCACATGTGAAACTGCAGAGGAAGGGCCCCTGTCAGGGTAGTGCTGGGGGTGGGGGAGGACTGCGGCCAGGCGGGTGAGGAGCCCAGCACTGACAGTGCCGGTGTTTCCTCCCCTGACAGGAGGCTGCATAACTGCCTCCCTCACTGCATCCTGAGCTCCCAGAGTTGTGTGTGCCCACAGAACAGACGCCTGTAAGTCTCCCAGTTAACACAGGCTCGGCTCAGGGCCTTGCCAGCCACTCTCCTAAGCTTTTTAGCCACTCTGACTGGATTCTCACAAAATACCCACAAAGAGCTAATATTGTTATCCTCCCATATTGCCGATGAGGAAACCAAGACTCAGAGGTGCAAGTAGCTCACCCAAGGTCACGTGGCAGGGCTGGATCAGGACACGAGCAGCCCAGGCCCAGAGCCTGAGCTCTCACTCTTCTCACTCTACACCTTCATTACAAATGTTTCTGGAATGACTGTCTGTGGGAATTAATTCAATGGGGCTGACAAATCTGTGCAGCAAGACAGTGAAGGGAAAACGAAAAACAGTGACAGCCAAGGGCTGAAGGCTGTGACGGTAGACACCTGGAAGAAGTGCACCCACTCGCTGTGGCAGTAGGGGAAGGGGCCTTTCAGGGCTGCGGGCAGCTGGCTGGGGTCCACGTGGTGGCTGAGGGCCTTCAGTGAGGCCAGTACCTCCACCTGCAGACAAAGGAAGTGATTCAGAAAACTCTGTGCCGACAGATATTTGAGAAGGTGCTGCCTAGATCCCTGCCTTGGCACCAGTCCAGCCCAATGAGCTCAGAAAAATAAAAATTCAGAACCAGACCCTGGTTAAGAAATGGCAAATACACAGCCACCCTGCCAGTCTGTGCCCAAAGCAGACAGCATTAATCAATCACAGCACTTATTCCCTCTGAGCTGGGCTCTTTCCCAACATCGTTTTCCAGGAAATAACACAAATTGATCAAAGCTGGCTCTGTGATGAGACTCTCCTATAATCCTTGCACTGCTCTCTGGTGACTCACCAAGGTGCCGCCACCTCCTCCTTGGAATGGATAAGAAAGGTCATCGATGCTAACAGTGTCCCTTAAGATAAGGAGCAGGGAGTAGGTGATGGGCTCCTCCCATGCAGCGAAGTTTTGGTTTTATGCAGAGAATAGCACACAGAGGTAGGGTGGGAATGGAGTTTATTCCATGGGGCTTCAGACCTGTTTGTCATCCCTGCTATTCAAAGTGTTGCTTGTGACTCAAAACCACCACCACAGCCTCTGCACACACTAGAAATGCAGAGTCCTGGGACCATTGGAGCCTTCGCACCACAGAGGAGGCTGTGCCTTAGTTTTAGGGGTTGCTCTCTAGGCAATCAATCTAGAAGCTCTGCATACACTCAGGTGTGAAAAGCACAAACTGGCTCACACTGTGCCTCCTTAACTAACCTGGAGAAAGAAGGAGACCTTGTAAATCACTTCCCAAAGTGGGGCAGGGCTGGCGAGATGCCCACATGGCACTCACTAAGCAAAGGAAGCCACATGCTCTTTCCCACAAAGTTCCAAGTCAACCACATTTACATTAATTAGGGACACAAATGCAGGCAGAGGCAGCTGGCCAGCCAGCCACAGGGTGGCTGAGGAGGTGGGCGCTGAGTCAGGAGACTCCAGCTCTTCCTTCCTGGGTGGTTTCAGCCCTCAGTTTTCCCATCTGAAGAGGGGGTAGAAGGCTGACCAGAAGAAGCCTTGCAAGTTGGTCTCTGGCCATGTACAGCTCTCAGTCACATGGTAACAGTCCCCCAGGGGCTGTAGGGATGACTAGAGAGACATACGAGGTGTGACTGAATACTAAGATGGACACTGAAATCAAAGCAACTTATTACAATGGAAGAAATTGCCATCAATTCCCCTCTAACTGCCCCCCTCACTTCGCACACACTTCTCCCAGCAGGCTTTCCACTTTCTGAAGCAGTCCTGGAAATCCTCTTTTGTAAGCATCTGGTTGCACTGTTATGGCGGCCTAATGGCCAGAACTGATTCAAGATATTTGCCTTCCAGTACTTTCCACTTGGGGATGAACCCGAAGCTGCACAGTGCCAGTTCCAGTGAGGCAGGAGGAACTGACACACCCTGTTTTTTGAGCCTGCCTTTCCATTGCATGGCTCCTGGCAGCAGCATTCATTGTATTTTTATCCTGCTTTGTAGATACTCATGAGAGACTTCCAGAACTGCTGCACAAAGCGCCAAGAATTATGGGACATGTGTGTTCAGAGCAAGGTGGGGATTGAGGGGAAATAAGAGCAGTACGTCTTTCACTGTAATAAACTTTTAAAACGTTAAACATTCACCATTTATTTTGATCATGCCTCATCATCCCCGGATTGATTTGATTCCACCTGATTTGGAGACAGGATGGAGAGGCGGCACCAGGCCTTGCATTTCTTCCCTACGCTAGATCATTTCAAGGTCTTTTCTAGCTTGTGATTCCTGCAATTTTTCATGGTCTTTGGCCCACTCAGCTCTGCCCAACAAGTCCCCTCCCACTCCCATGATGCCTCTGCTTACCTGGATGTCAGGTGACACCTGCAGCGGGAGAGCATCCTCCTTCTCCCCCAGGATGAACAGTGTGCTGAAGGGGGCCAGGGCTACAGCCTGCCAGAGAGAGCTGCTTTAGAGGTGCCCTGGCCCAGCTCTCATGAGTGCCCACCCCCACAGGCAGCAAGCAGGGGCACAGAGCAGGGTCCCCCAGGACCGGCTTTTGTGGGATATGTTTGGAGGGAAGCAGGAGGTCCAAGCTTCCTTCCCAGAGACACCCTACCTCAGTGGCCTCAGTTTCTCCTCTATACAATGAAGAAGTCAGACCATGAGGCAAGCACATACCAAATCTCACCCACCCTGCTGCCCATAACAGCTGCCTGGGCACCTCCTCCCTGCACCCAGCTCAGGAGGCCTAGCAGAGCCACATCTGAGCTGACCAGTGGGCTGCGTTCTCTCACCATGGGGACAGGTGGAGGGTGGGGTGTCTAAAGTAACCAGGACTAGTGAACATCAAGAAACTTTTGCTGAGACCTCTGGAACCGCGCACTCTTTCCTGCTGTATTTAAATGAGACCACACGTGTTTTGAGCTGCTAGGAGTCACAATGCCACCCCGCTTGCCAGGTGGGATTGTGAGAATGTGGTCCCTTCCCAGGAGGACAGGGCCAAAAATGGAGAGGAACCACATCCTGTGACAATACTGAGCGCTTGGATCAAGCAGTACCTGAAGCTGGTTTGGCTCTTGTGCTGTTCAGTTACAGTCAGCCAACTTCCTTTGTCTTTAAGTCTGTTGGCCCTAGGTTTTCCCTTAGCTGCCACTAAAAGCCCCTGGTTCCAGCCTGAGCCACAACGCTGTGGGCACGTGAGAACCCCTGGTGATCTTCACCTCCCACTCACCTGGGCGGTCTGCAGGGCGCTGACCAGAGCCGATGGCAGGGGCTGTTTCCTGGCATCAATCACAGCCACCAGGCCCTTGGCTTTGTCTTCTGGCCTGCAGGTGGGAGACAGAGGTAGCAGTATTGCTGTGCAGCCTGGGGCTCACGGGCAGATGGCGCCAGCAGACGGCAGGAAACTGGCTGCTGGAGCCTGGCTTGGTTTGTGAACTGCTTCACCCTGCAAGACCAATTCCCAGTGCCCCTTCCAGGAAGCCCCTCAGGACTTCTAGAGCCCACTGCTTCCGGACAGCCATACCTCTGAAGGGTGGGTTTGTTTTGTTTCAATTTTTATTTTTATTTATTTTATTCATTTTTTATTTGGTACAGGGTCTCACTACTCAGCTTACACTCATGCTGATCCTCCTATCTCAGCCTCCCCAATGCTGGGATTAAAAGCATGCACCACCATGCCGTTTCAAGGCTGGCACAGTGTGCCCAGGGTTCTGGGGTTGGCACTGCAGTACCTAGGATCAAACTTGGGTCCTTAGGCTTGCCAGGCAGGGGCTTAGACCACCAAGCTATCTCCCCACCCCATTGTTTCACTTTTTTAGACAGGCTCACCCTGTGTAGTTCAGGCTGGTCTTGAGTTTACTACGTAGCCCAGAGGGGCCTTGAACTCTAAGTATCCTCCTGTCTCAGCCTCCTAAATGCTGGGATTATAGGTATATGGCAACATGTCTACCCTAAAGGTGATTTTTATTTGGAAACCACATTAATAATCCAATTTCCCTGGTCAATGAGTGGAGACCGAGTCACATGACATCTCTGTCTAGTGAGATATGAGAAGTGGCTGGGGACTTGCGAGGAGACATCCTCTCCTTTAAAAAGTTCTTAGAAAGAACTAGAAGGCAGACACGAGGTGATACATTTCCTAAGCGGATGTTTTGAATTGGAATTGTGGTGACTTGTAGCCAAAACACCTCTGCAGGTTCAGCTTTGTGAGCTGGGCTGAGACAGGGCCACCTTCTGGTGGCTCCTCAGGATTTCCCACCCTGGCCCGGGCACCAGGACTTGTTAAAATAGCCCATGCCCGCACCATCCCTGGTGTTTGGTTGGTAGGTGGCCTGTGGGCCGAGGGGTGGAGGTGGGGAGGAGGCTGCCTATGCCCTTGGCCAATCTGATGATCAAAGAGGTTTGGAAGCAACTCCTAACTACCTTCAAGCTTTACCATCATCCAATTTGTAGACAAAACCAGTGGTGTCCACAGAGTGGCAGAGCTGTGGCGCTACCCTGGCCATCCCATGGCCTAGGTGGGCAGCTCCGTCTGAGTCCAGGGGATACTAACAGTGCCGCCCTGGTGGGACTGCAAGCAGATAGGTAAGTTCATTCAGTAAAGCGTCCAGCCGCTGCCTAGAGGGGGAGGGATGTAAATGTTTGCTGCTGCTGCTGCTACTGTCTAGAAGGGGAAACTGAGGCACAGAGAACAAAATGGTGGACAGAGAGAGGGAGCTCTAAGGCCTCTGACTTCACCCCCTCTCTGCCGGATGGTGGCAGAGATGGGTCTGAAAAGAAATCCCTGTTCCAGCAGGATCTCCTCTATCACGAGCCTCAGAGAGGATGGGTCACTGTCCCAGGGTCACACAGCAAGTCAGTGAAGTCCCTGGCCACCAAGGTGGCCGCTTCTCAGCACTGCCCCTCCTGCTAGAAGAGGGGCAGTGCCTTGGATAAGAGGAAGACAAATCTCAGGGGCAGCAGGGGCAGTGACGGCAGAGAGAAGGTGCCAAAGGGACCCACTCTTACCCCAGCAGCTGAACTCCAGGCTGGGCTGGGGCCGACAGCCGCAGTCCCAAGGAACAGCTCCCCAGGGCTGTCCTGGCTAGAGCTGGGTCTCAAAGGAAGGGACAACGCCCCTTCCTGTCTGTCCTGTGTGCATTCCGAATGTGGTGGCAGTAGCAGTGAGTTGGAGAGATGTGAAGGGTTGTCACCATCCTCACTTGCGTTCGTCCTGTAATTCTCACTCCCTCATTCTCCTCTCATACATACTTATGGTTCAGCTAACAGCTCAGTGGTCACCACCTCGGGGAAACCTTCCCAGGGCCTGCAGCTGACAACAACCTTCCACTCTTCCCAGTACCACGGGGGTCTCCAAGTGTGGTCTCCCCAGGCCAGGCTTGTTAGGAAGGAGAACTCCCAGGCCTTCCAGCCCAGATCTGTGAGTCAGGAACTCATTGGTCTGCTCAAACAGCCCCTGCCCCATGACTCCGTGCTGGCTCAAGTTTGAGGAACACTGGTGCCCAACACCGGTTTCTAGCACCATATGAACTTTCCTGAAAGTTGCCTGTCCCTGGTCAGTTTCCTGAGTGGTCCCTCTGACTCAGGCCCGGTTCCCTCAGCTCCCCATGAGATGGGTGGACACAGGGCCTCTCCACTCGGCCCAGGTGGGAACTCCGGGCTAAGAGGGTCCAGGAGAAGACTGAGTGCTGAGGGTGGCCCAGGTTCTCACCTGGGGATGCCACACAGGTAGGACAGCAACTTTGTGACCTCTGAGGCTGTGCACCATGGTGCTTTCCAGGCCTCCTCTGCAGTTGACACCAAAAGGAGAGGTCGCCCTGCCCTGTCCCGACCACCTGGAGAAGAAAGAATGCACATGAGCAAGTAGAACATAGCTGGAACCTCAGTCTATAGGAACCTCCTCTATGGCCTCCAGATCTTTAGCCATATGATCCCTTGGTCTGGAATCCCCTTAATCTTCTTCTGGGAACTCTGAACTCCTATTCATCCTTCAAAGACCTAGCTAAAAAACCACTTCCTCAGGAAAGTCTTGTGAGTTCTTCCTCCACACAGAGGCAGCTCACTCTCCTTGGGATTCTTCTGCAGAGGGCACCTTGGGAGGCAAAGCTTGTGGCCTGGCTCTGCCCTATCTCCCTATGTGTCCTTGGGCAAGTTTGTGCCTCTCTGAACTTGGTCTCATTTGTTAGCTGAGACAGAGTCCCGAGCTGATCAGGTTGCTCTGAGAATGAAGTGAGACCTCCTGTGATCACTTGGCGCTCGATCCCTGCACACTTCAGCCACGGGATCACTCCAGGCTGCATCCTGTTCTGGGGACCTACGCTGTGTGCCTCACTCTCCCATTGGCAACGAGCACAGTCCCCAGGACCATGAGGAAGTCACGGCTGCTGTGCTACACCTGACCTAGAAAACGGGTACACTTGTCCCACTTCCCACCTTCACTCGTCCTGGCAGGCTTCCAAGTCCACCCTTCCCTCCTGTCTACATCGTGTGGAACCCTTCAGCTCCTGATGTCCACCCACGGCCACCTCCTCTGCGAGGACACCCCTTCTTCCTCTCCTCTGTAGAAACGTCCCAGCCCCAAGCTCCCATCACACATAAGCTTCTCCAAGACCCTGGAGGAATAAGGACCCCTCAAGAGTGTCCTCAGGGGCCGACTGCTGCCCCCGTGCTCAGTACAAGACCCGATGAGGTCGCAGTCAATGCCTCTGATGGGCTGACTAGCTTTGGAAGCTCAGAACGGCTTTGCAAATCCCATGTGCCAGGATATATGTGTATTTTTTTTTCTGTATTTAGGACTGATCTATAGAGTCTACAGAGTCTCACTACGTAGATTGAACTTACAGTGATTCTCCTATTTTGAGCCTCCCAAGTCCTGAGATTATAGGTGTGTACCACCATCCATGCCCAGTCTCAATCACTGTCTCAGCACCTCCCCCCCACAACCTCAGGGCCAGCATGGCACACCCAGAATCAAACCCTGACTGCTGCACTCTGCCTAAGTAGGTGCTTTAGTCTTTTGAGCTACCCGGCTGGCCCTATGTGCCAGGATCTTGCTAGAATGCTGTCTCTGTGCAGCAGGCCGGGTTCTGCATCCTCCCAGGCTCCAAGGTGACACTGAGATCATCAATCCCTGGACCACACCTTGACCAGAAAGGCTCCAAGCACTTAGGCCATCCCCCTGCTCAGATTGTGAGGATTGTGAGGCCGGTTTGGGGGTCTGGCTCCCCACCAGGCACTGCCTGATTAGGGCTCTACACACAGCCAGTCCCATATGTCTGGTGGCCCCGCTGCCCTAGCTATTGCCCTGCCTAACAGCTGGTGCCAGAATCAGAGCATTAGTCCTTAGAACCGAAGCCCAAGGTGCTGACGTCCACGCTCAGCTATGCATCAGGCATCTTGGTGGAAATGGGGAGCACAGCTTAGGGGTCAAGGGATGAGCAGGTGTTACCTACAGCTACTGAAAAGCTCACCAAATCTCCCACAAGGAAACAAGGAGAAAGGTGACGTTCCCCCAGAGCTGCAAAGAGACAGGACTGTGCCCATGTGCTGCAGAGATGCAGGAAATAAAATAGAATTGCAGGACAGTTTCCCTAATGCACTGGGATCTCTTGTGTCCCCAGGCCTTAGCACACGGCATTCTCTTGGTCTGGAACACTACTCTAACCCGTGGTGAACTCATACTTTACGACTGCACTTTGTATTACTTCCTCCGGGAAGCCTTCCTACACCTCTCCTCACCGGAAGCCTGGCGCAGGGACCGCAGCTCTGTTCCCACAGCTCTGTTCCCACAGCCCCTGCCCTTCCCTACTGTCACGACACATTGTGTTGCTATGACCTGCTGAATTTTCTCTCCCACTAGAAAATAGGTTTTCTGAAGGCACAGAGCACATCTGCCTTGTTCCCTAATAAACCCCCAGCACTAAGTTCAAGGCTCAGCAAGTATTTACGGAATAAAATTAAGCAGGAATAATAACACTGTCAGGATCAGATGCTGTCCGTTCTCTTGCCAAAAGCCACCCAGGCAGAGCACTCATCCCCCAGAGACTGGGCGCAATGGCCACAAATGGCTCACAGGTGCCTGCTCTCCAAAGAGCTGCTCTTGGCCGCACTGGCTCGCTGGCTCACCGTGCAGCCCTGCTCCAGGCTGCTTCAGGTGATGGCTGAGGCACCCAGGGTCAGTTTACAATTGATGGCTGACTGATGTGAGCTCAGTCTGCAGTAAATGACTGATGCATCTGGACCAGCCCACAGTTAATGACTGACCAATCCAGTTGTAAAGCACAAAGCCAGCCCCCCTATAACTTAAAATGGAGCCACCCGGACAGTGCGGTTTGTGCTCCAAAGCTCCCTCCAGGGTCAGGCCACAGGCTCGCTCTTTCCTTCTGCCGCTCTGTCGGGCTTCCTCCTTGTCCTGTCTGGGACCTCTGCTCCAGTAAATCCCATTCCCAAGGATCACTCGCTCCAGCTCTGCTTCCAGGAAACTAAACAACCAAAAAGGCTCTTACTGAAATCCGGTGGATGGATAGACAGGAGAACAGATGAACAGACAGATGTGTAGACAGATACCTACGGAAGCTGTTTTCATCTAATCCAATTCCTTCAGAGAAATATGAGGAAACTGAGGTCCAGAGATGACATATCAGCCTTCTGGGCTTTTCCTCATGCACTAGGCCCTGAGGAGAATCCCCACTCCCACCCACCCGATAGACCCCCCCGGAACCTGGCAGGCAGGCTATCCTGGAGTGGAAGACCTCAGCATCCACGGTCTTAATCTTGGGCCCAAGCCCTGGGGGCCCCTCCTCCAGGCAAGGGGCTCTTTCTGGGGGGCCTGCCGCAGCTTCTGGGCAGCCAGCCTTTTTCCCAGACAGCAAGTTTGAGTCAGCAACAGAGCCAGATGTTTTTGTCTGAGTTGTTCCATCTGGAGAAAAACAATAACAAAGGAAAGGACCTTAAGCAGAAGATGGATTTTTCTGGGGGGAGACATGTTCTGTCCTCCGCCCTCTCATAATCATTGATTTCCTACAAGCCAGGCATTGTGTTGGTTCCTTACCCCCATCTCTTTGGACCATCGACTCATCTCTGTGAAGTAGGTGAGACCCTCACTGCACAGATCTGAGCACAGAGAGGTTAAGTGCCTGGCTGGCGCCATGCAGCCTTCTTCCATTCCAGACTCCTGAGAGTTCTGGCCCTTAACACACTGTGCTATGTACTAAAGCACTAAAACTGAGCCAGTCCAAGTGGATCCCTGCCCCCCACTTTGTACCTGACCCCATTTAGTGGAACATGTGGGCATCCTACCTTTCTCTGGGGGTTTGGCTTGGTGTGGCTTAGAAGAATACAGTGAAGACAGGACTTTCCAAGGCTGGTCATGCTGGAGTGAAGCTTTGTCCTGGTGCACGAGGTATCGCCTCTGTCCCTTTAAGAAGGAGAATTTGAGCCCAGCCGTAAGGGACCCTAAGGAGGAGGGAGAGGAGGTGTTGTGACTAGCATGGGCCATGGGCTTGAGAAGCCTCCTGTCTCTTTGGTTGGTCTTCTCCCGCTTGATTTCAGAGGCTGTGCCTCCAGCAGAAGCTGAGGACAGGCAGGGAGAAGATGTTTGTCTCGGTCCGGGCCTGAGCTGCCCCTTGGCCTCTGGGTTTCCCAGAGTTGCTTGCATCTCAGAAGCACTGTCCAGTGGCTCCTCAGGAACACTAAGGTAGGGCTGGCGCTCTGAGTTGTGGACAAGCTCTTTATGCTTGACCTTGCTTTTCAGTCCCCAAATGCAGGGCTCCTCCTCTGAGTTATCTGGCTTTGTACAATCCTGGTTTTGCAAGGTAAGTCCCCCATCTGGCTCTGGGAGAGCCAGTGTCTTTTGAGACAAAGGAATCTCTCTCCTGCCATACAGTTCCTCTAGTGGCCCCAAAGCACAGCCACTAGATGCCGCCACTTCCAGACTGGGAGTCTCTCCTCTGTTCTCTAGGGAAAAGCCCAGAAGAGCGACATAGTCTCCCTCTAAACCCTGGCTCAACCCGATGTCCACCTTGAAGGCCACTTCCCCAGATCTGGCTTGCTCTGCCTTGATGAGTCCTGGGTACTTGCTCCCTGATGTCCTGCCTGGATCCTTGGCTGAATTCTGGATCAGAAGTGCCTGGTCGCCAGGGGAGCTGGCCAGGTGTAGCTCCTGAGGGCTGTTCAGATCAAG
Organism: Capromys pilorides; assembly: GCA_004027915.1. Classification (NCBI taxonomy): domain Eukaryota; kingdom Metazoa; phylum Chordata; class Mammalia; order Rodentia; family Capromyidae; genus Capromys; species Capromys pilorides. The sequence continues at coordinate 19,743 of PVKN010001722.1, forward strand.
AGTCTGCAGTGGAAGAGAGGCCCAGGCAGGTGAAGGGACGGTCACTTCCTCGGATCTGCCATCCACAAACTCTGGGCTGGTGATCTTGGCCCAAGGCACGGAGGCAATCCCATTTTCTGAAGCCACCAGGCAGTTGTGCAGGGGACTTCCCTCAAAGTCATTGTTGATGGCCTCCAGCCACTCCTGAGTGAAAAGTAGAGGGTGGGACGACTCAGGAACAGGCTTCTTGTCCACTGTTCGGAGGTCCAAGGAGAGGCATTTGATCATCATGCCGACAGACTGCTCCTCCCTGGGCTCCACCTGGAGGTAGAAGTCACCCTGGCGCAGTAAGAGGGGATTGAGTGGCGCCAAGTGGACCACAACCTCATCCCGCAGGCAGAGTGGCCAGCCCTCGTGCAGGAACAGGCGGTGGGCATAGGGGGCCTGTAGGGGGAAGGGAACACGTCAGGGACCTCACTCTCAGATCTGTTTCCTTCTTTCTCCTGCATGGAACACAGGGGGACTGGGAGAGACACCCAGGCTGTGGCCCTGAGGCAGACCTCGCTCTTGGGGCTGAACCAGGGCTGCCTCTCTTGCCTCAGCCTAGTCCTTGTCCTGACCTTGAAAACAGCCTACTGCCCCAAGGGAGGCTGCTTCGTGAGCAGGTGCTAGCTAGCAAGTGCCTTGCCCATGATGATCTTCTTGCCCGACTTGTGCCTCCTCCTTCCTAGCTGTAAGAAGCTGCTCCTGACCCAGTTTGTGCCCTAGCCCTCCACTTGAAGCCAGGAAGACACCAGGTTGGAAGTGTAAATAACTGTGCCGTGGCACTCCTTGGCTGCTCTGAGTCTTCATTTCTCTCTCTGCAAATAGGATCAATAAAACATCGGCACTGGTGGGTTAGTGTGAGGATTAAGTGATAGGAAATCCAGGACGATTCCAGGGCTATAGTAGATAAATGTTCAATAAATATTAATTCCCTCTTCCTTTAACAACACTTAACCCTTTAAAAAATTGTGAGGATTTTCAGTTAAAATATTAAAAAGTCAATTGCTGTTTTTAGTTCATTCTTTAGTTTTAAGTGGAGCAGTTACAGCATGAAGGAGGAACTGTACTGAACGAGAAGCCAGGAAACCTGCCACTAGCTTATCAGATCACCTTGGAAGAGTCACACTTCCATTCTGATTCTAAAGGACTGAATGTCAGTCATTTATTTGTTTGTTATTTATTTAGTTTCCCATTAGTGGGTAAGGTTATGGTAGGCTAAGAGATATAAATACAGATATAGATTCAGATGATACAGATACAGATATGGATTCAGACAAAGGTACCAGAAATTCTCTGAGTAGACTGACCCAGGAAGTCACCCTGCAGCAGACTGCCTTGAGTGACCCCCTGTCCAAGGGGGCCAGTGTGTGGGGAGCCAGTGTTAAGCAACGTCACCAAGTGTGATGAGAAACTGTGCCCATCTATGTTCTGCTCGGTTTGGGGTTGAGTAAGTGCCAATTTTACGCAATGTGGATGCACCTGTGGAAATCCCCAGAGAGGGACTAAGAGAGCAGGTGTTTCTCAAAGTTATTCATTGAGGAAAGCGTGGGATCTGACTGTGTTTGTCCCCGAGGTGATAAACCAGCTCCTAGCAGCGGCACTGCGGCCCGGCTGCCGCTAGCTAGAACCTTTGTGCCCGTCACCCTTCCTGAGCATGAGCGGTGCTCCGCTTGCCTGCAGCCCTGTGTCTTCCAGCACGCTTTCCCTGCCTTCTCACAGAGTAAGACTACACAGCCCAACCTAGGTTTTCCCAGCAGAACACCAGGGAGGTGACAGCTGCGCTTTCCTGTTTGCCTCACGGTAGCTCAGGCGGCTCCAGTGTTGTTATTCTATTATTCTCATTTACACATGTGGCTGCTGAGGCTCACAGAGTCAGCTGAGAAGTAACCAGTGCAGCACCGTGCCTAGCTCTTCCCGTGGCAGGGCGACACGTCTGTCCCCAAACCCTGCTAGGCTGCATCTGAAGATGGAGCCTCAGGGTGATGGAGTTAGAGAGCAGATCTTGACCAGGAAGCCAGAGGAAACCAAGCACAGCTGTCAGCATCTGCTGCTGCCAGGCCCTGGGCCAGCCGTGGTGTCACTGCTATGTTACCTCATCTGTTACTAAAATTCACACAAGGAAACTGAAGCTCGGCAAGGTGACATGGATCCCCCAGGTTCATGGTGATAAGCCTGGATTCCAAAATAAGCTCCTGATACCAGAGGCCCTGCTGTGAGCCCCACAGTGCACCTCCTGCTGAGGGGACATGAATTTGCCTGTAATTACAACCAAACGGGGTTTGCCTATAATTAAAAATAAAAGCACAGAAAGGCTGTGACCTTGTCAATGAGTGGACTGAGGGAGGGAGTGCAGCAAATGTGCTTTTAATGGCCAAATACAGGAAATGGCCGTTGTGTGGTTTGGGAGGGGAAGGGAGGGGAAGGGTCTGTGTGAAATAATTCCAGCTTGGAGTTGGCTGTACCTGCTTCCCTGAGAAGTTTCCTTTTCCTGCAGTGCCACTTTCTGTGTGCTGAAAAGCCCAACGCGCCAGGCTCCATGCTGTGCAGACCGAACATCGGATCCCTCTTCCCGCCTGCCCTGACCGTCTCCAACCTGGTTCCTGACCGGCATACACAGTCCCCACCCTTACTTGGCTCCTCATCAGCTACAGCATGATTCAAGCCTGGCCAATCAGCATCTTCCCTTGAGGTGTTTGTTTGGTGGCCTGAAGACCAACAATGACCTACATCCATAGCCCATTTTTTAAAAGGAAATAATTTTGAGACAGGGCCTTGCTAAGTCACTAAGTTGCCCCAGCCAGGTTTGTTTATGATTGTCCTGCCTTAGAATTTCAGATTCTAGGATTACCAGCATATGCCACCATGCCTGGCTCCTTGAGATTTCTTTATTTGCAGCAGCCAGGAAGAGTTCATTTTCCTTTCCAGGGAAGGATCTTACAGCTTCCCTGGGTGCAGCTTGGGAGCAGCCAGTCTGGAGGAACGATGTTGGCAAGCAGGAGGAAGGGGCCTTCAGGCATTCGATGGGTAGATCAACTCAGATCTGGTCCAAGAGAGGATCCTGCCATTTCCAGCCACCGAGTCTCTTCTAAAATATTTTTCTCTCTTCTTTGCCCCAGAAATGGCCTCCTTGAGATATAGGTTTGGACTGTTTCCTTGGACGCTACTCCATTTGGGCCAGGACATCCTGGTGACACCCACATATCAGCCCTGAGCAGGCTCCTCAGTGCTAGGGAGACCCCAAGGGTCCATGTGTAGGTATCCCCCCCCACTGGTGCAAGGACAAATGCCACTGACCCCAGGATGTCACAGAGTAAAGGACCAGGTGATCCTCCTGCTGCACTTGGGAACCATTCAGGAAATGACTCCACGTCCTCAGATGTGCCTGTGAGACACTGCACATGGTGCCCTTCCCAGCTCCTTCCCCGCTGCCCCCGGCCCAGTGACCTTCTGGGGGAGCTTGGCCCCTGGCTCTGCACCCCTGCTGACTTACACAGGCAGCTTCACGCACTTGCTCACACAGGCGCTTGGCAGGGATCAGGAAATCCAGGAGGAAGCTCAGCCCGTCCCCCCGGAAGTCAGAGTCCAGCAGCCGGAACACCTGACTCAGGACAATGGGTGCTGTGGCCTCAAAAGGAGGGTAGAGGCCCGCCAGCGCCTGCTGGATGGCTGCATCCAGGGACGCGGGGTCCTGCAGGGAACAAGAAAGAGTGAAAAGTGGTAGCGAGAGCGACACAAAGGCTAGCAGTCTTTACCTGGCCTTCAGGCCCCATGCCAGCAGAGCCTCTGCCAAGTCTCTAACCTCTTCTGCCTCCCATCACCTGCCTTCCAGTCACAAAGGCCTTCTTTCCTGTTCCCCAAATACACTAAGTACAACCGCAGCTCAGAGCCTGACACTGGCTTCTGGCTCTGCCTAGAATACTGTTCCTCAGATGGCTTCATCGCTTCACCTGCTTCAAATTCCATCTGTCAGTCTGAGGCAGAGTGGAGCAAAGGAGGAGGCATATGGGTCAGGGTCTAAGGGAAAGAAGTCAAGTTTCCCATATCCCATCATCTGGCTGACCTATAGCTTAAAGGTGGTCATCACAGATCAGACACTCCAGGTCCACATGCAGATGTGTCAGTGGTACTATGCGATTGTTTCATACCACTGAGTTTGGATGGCTTGTTACACAGCAGTAACTGACAGATATAAGCCAGAGCTCTAGTCTCTTATACCCCGCTACCTCCTCAATGGCTTCCCCTAGCTGTCACTCGGACACAGACCATCAACACATCATATCCAGCTTAGCAACTCCCCAGACCTGCTCCCCCCTGTCCCTCTCCAGTGGTGGCTCTGCTTCTCCAGGCAGACTCTGAAGCTCTTTGCACAGCCTCCATCAGCTGCTTCTTGGTTCACCAACAGCCCTCAGCCATGATCCATGCTGTCTCCTCCTCCAAGAGTTCACCAATACTCTCGCTCCCCTGCCCCTTCCCAGACTGGGCCTGTACTCTCTCTCTTCCAGGGAATTGTCTCCTCCTTGGTCACCAGCCCCTGGTCCTCACTCCAGCCATCCTCCACCAGGATGCCAGAGTAACCTTTCTCCAAAACAAACTCAACCTTATCAGACCCCTGCTCAACATCCCAAAGGGCTTCATGATACCCCCAGGAAGCATCTGGCCTCCAGGCATCCAGCTCTGGAGACCTGGCTACTGTGCCCAGCCTCAGCTTCACTGCCCCTCTCTGAGCTTTGGCCACCCTGGCACCAGTGTTTCCCCATCCACCTCCAGGCCTACCCCGTTCCTTCCCCCTGGGTGCCTTCCCTGTCCCCAGCCTGTTCCCCTACCCAGATCCCCATCCTTTGAGTCTCAGGTCATCCCTCACCTCCTCCAAGTCTTCTCTGACCTCGAACTTGCCCCCACATGGCTCAGGGCTCAGGCACCCTCTTCCCTGAGCTCTTCTCTTACTGTGCCCCTACACGAGCAGCCTCCATGCTGATGGTTGCTCCTGGAGGGCATGCATGCCAGGCAGAAGGGCCCTGAAGATGCCCACCTCCTAGTCTCTGAGGCCCGTGGCTGTATTTCCTTGCAGACAGTGACAGCTGAAGGCTGCAGTTAGAATGAAGGTTGCTTATCAGCTTGCCATACAGCACAGAGATTCTCCTGGAGTCTACAAATGGCCCATTGTGCTCCCAAGAGTCCCCAAAGTAGGAGGGGGAGAGGGAATGTGACTACGGAAGCAGGATTTCAGAGAGGCCATGTGCGGGCTCTGAACATGCAGCAAGAGCTGAGGAATGTGGGCAGCTCCGAGAAGCTGGGAAAGGCACGTAAACAGATTCTCTTCAGGAAAGAATGCAGCCTGGCTCTTGCCACAGAGTGAGCCCCACAGATTCATGGCAGCCTTCCGATCCAGGGAACTGTAGGATGACAAAGCTGTGTCGCTGCAGGTTTGCACATGTGTGATTACAGCACACATTGTCTCCTCTTTCCCTCTGGCCCTCCATACCTACCAAGAGGCTGGCACAAAGCAAGTGCTCAGTACATGGTGGGGGAGGATGAACCCACTGTCCTTCCTTGGCACCACATTTTCCACCTACAAAATAGGCAAGTTGGATAAGGCCAAAGGTTTCCAGCAGTGAGATCCGAGGATTCTGACTTTCAGCTCTTAAAGAAACTCATGCAAGCCAGGCTGGGAGCCCTCTGGCTAAGAGGCCAAGGGGGTGGAAATGAAGAGAGACCCCACAGAAGCAGAGCCGGGAAAGGTCATCCTCATGAATGAGGCTTGGAAGACACACAGGGAAATAAAATGGACCTTGAGGAGAAGGGCAGGGCACTGTTCAGTCCAGCAAGGTTGCCAGGAGGGCACACAGCCGAGGCCTCTCACCTATAGCTAAAGCAAGGCCGGGCCCGGGATGGCCTCCCTCACACTTGGCAGAAGGAAAGACTGAAACATGAATGAATGTCTCCAGCCCCATTCAGAGAAAAGGGTGTCCTGGTCCTGGTCCTGGCATGGCAATGGTGCGACCTGCTGACAGGCACCTGATGTCTAAGGTATGTGTTCCCAGGAGGGACAGAAGGTCTTCAGCGTGGCAGGACAGGGAACTCGTCTGGCCTGGTGACCTTTTCCAATGCCCTCTGTCCCACCTCTGCTGGATCCTGACACAGCTGGCTTCTAGCTCACCATGCAGCCTCGAGTGGATCCCACCCCTCTCTGGCCCTCTTCCTCTGTGCGTATTAAGCTAGATTAAGTTGGCCTAGTTTTGGAAAAGTGAATCATTCTCTGTCATGTTCATGAGTTTTTTATTTTTTGCTTCGTATGCCTTTTTTTATGTATTTAGGACAGGGTCTTACTATGTAGATCATAGTGATCTTCCTGTTTCTTAGATTCCAAGCGCTGGGATTACAGGCCTGCCCCACCCCACTCAGTCTCATTCACCGTTTTAGCGTGCCCTGGGGGCAGGGCCAGCAGAGCTCTTTGAGGTCCAAACCCCTGGCCCCAGCATCTGCCTATGCAGGCACTTTAATCTGCAGAGCTATCTGGCTGGTCCCATCCTGTTTTTCTTCAAATACACTTTAACACACACACACACACACACACACACAAATTCAGCCAGACTTCCAAAGTTTAAGCTGCTGCTGTCTCGCACTGATGGCTTGACCTGGAGAGTTACTAAACTCTCTGTGCCTCTGTTTCCTCATCTTTAGAACAGAGATTGTAAAGGTGCCTGACTTAAATAGTTGGCTGAGATTCAGTGAGCTCATACATGCAAGTTCTCTGTGAAGGTCTAGCATTTAGCAGGTGCTCATTAAGGCTGAGCCATCACTGCTACTTTTGTGATCCTATTAAAGTTATTTTCACATCACTGCTATAAATGGAAAAATCTGTGTCAACCAGTGCAGACAGAATGCAAATAGTGTGTTGGGTGAATTGTATTTGATTTATATAAATATGTTTGTATTTATTATACATATTTATACTTGGACATAGCGTCATCTTCTTCTGGTCTGTGATATAGCGGATGTCCTAACTACTGGCTGCATCCAGTCTCTAGGAGACAGTGACATATATGCTCTGTATGTCTCAGTTTCCCCACCTGTAAGTGGAATTCTAATCTCTATCATGTCCGCTCAACTGACTGTTCTGGAGACACAAGGAGACTCTGAGGCACGCAGAAGAACTCGAGAAAAGTGAAAGGCATTATAGGTGCTGTTCTAGTTCTCATGTTTCCACCCACCTGGCCAGAAGCTCAGGTCCCATGCCCAGAGTGAAGCGAGGCATCTTCCCGAATCTGCTACCATCACTACGGTGTAACAGCGGTTCCCCAAACATCTCCTATCCCTCAGTCCCAAATCTTGTGTTCTCTTGTTCTCAGCTCATACTACCGAGCTGGTACCAGGCAAGAACACCCATTTTATAGGTAAACAAAGGCAGACTGACCTTGCTTAAGGTCACAGAGAGAAGGAGGAAGACAGGGCTACTAGGCACCCTTCTCCTGCCTCCTGCTACCTGCTCTGCCAGGGGTCACCAGCCACAGGGGTGGCCTGCACAGCTGCCTGTTCCTCCCACTTTCCAGTGACACTTAAAGAAACTGTTTACCTCTGGAAGAATAAGGCTTGCAGACTGAGACACCCTTGGCCTTGGCAAATTGGCTGGCTTCTCCACACGCTGTAACCATTTACGGGCAGCCAGTGCAGTGTGAGAGTGCTCCAAGTTAACAGAACCTTGCGCTGTCTGCCAGTGCATTACCTGCCACAGGCCTGAACCCCAGGGGCTCCTAAGTGTCCAAGCTCACATTGAAGGAGGCCTGGGTGGCTGCAGAAAAGAACACTGGCCCCTTGCCATCCCACATCAACCTGGCAGCCCAGCCTTCGACCAAAGGAACCTGAACCCTGTCGGCCAGACAAGGGTCTCTCAAAATGATTTCCGTGAAACTTAATAGACATGTTTCCATTCCTTCTTAGTGAGGCAGCCCGGCAGGGCTTTAACCGTTCCTTGGCAGCAACGGAGTAGGGTGTGAGGCTGAAAGTAAGAAGGCAAGACCTGCCAGAGCCCATGACACCCCATGGCCTTTACCCTGACACATGGGGCCAAAGGAGGGGGCTACTTGTGGACCATGGACCCACAGAACCAGCCTGGCTCTGACCCCTGCACAACACACGCGATCTTCTAGGCTGCCATGGGGACTGTCGGATGGTGCCAAAGGACGCAGACACTAGCAGCTCAAGGGGGGCAATGTCTCAGCAGGAAGCAGCTGTGCTCATACACTTCTATGTTAACCTCTGCGCTAAGCCTCTGTGGTCACTGTCATCATGAGTTATTTTAGTCAAGCAAAATGAAACAAAGATGAAATGTACAGGTTGATACATTTTCATCTCTATATAGACCCCAGCTCAACATACAAAAGATTTCCGCCACTCCACCCCTTCCTCCAACTCCTCACATGCCAGAACACTTCTTCATTATAATTTTTTAACGAAGAATTTCCATACAGTGTGATCTACAGAATGTGTATGAGCCCAGACACAGTCCAAATGGGGATTAAGTGTTAACTGTATTATCCCAAGGGCTGTGAGTGGCAGGGGTCTCACGAGGCAATGCTTTACTTTTCTTCATAATTTGCTGGATTTTCCACATGTTCTGTAACCAGATCATATAGCTTTTATAATTGGGGGAAAAAAAATAAAAGTGTGATTTTGTGTATTTTTAAGCCTGGGGCCTTTTTAAATGGTCTCACCAGATGTTGTTAGCTGGGCCTTCCATGGTGTGGGCTGAATGTTTCTAAAAGATCCAGATTTATCCAGTTACTCCAACACACAAAAATTTTAGTTTCACTTAGCATCAGTTGCCTGCTTGTTTAGAAGGAGAGCAGAGTGAGAAAAGCTGAGCCAGGAAATATTTGTTACCTTTGATCTTCAATTTCCTCTGTGGCAGAAATGCAGAAGGAAGGCGAAAGTCTGCCCCTGCCGTGCCAAGCAACCTTGGCCTCAGTTTCCCCGTTGTAAAAGGAAGGCACTAGGTAGAGCTGTCCCCTCCCAGTGGGGGCATTCTAGATTAAATACAAGCAGGTTCAAGAAGGCACAGCGGGGCTGAGAGCTGGGTCCTAAATGGCGTTAGTTAATCCCCATGCAGTTGGTGAGAAAGTTTTGAAATGTATTTCTCATCCATCCCACTGCCTCGGCAGTATCTACACCAGCAGTCACAGGTACAAACAGCAGTGGACCAGTGGGACCCGGCATGCAGGCTCCTCCTCAGCACCGACCAAGAGTGGCTCGGCCAGCACTACCAGATCTACTGATTCTTGTAGCCTCCGCAGGTGTGGGGTCATGACCTCCACCTCGGCCTCAGCTACCTGGGCCATTCCTCTTGAACTTGTCTAGGCTGAGAATCTAAACTCAGCCTCTGGCTGCCAGAAGCTCCTTGCTCAAGTCCAATTAAAGTGTCTGGTGTTTTAAGTCCCTTTTAGCATTGTGTGTGGGTGGAGCTATGAGCAAGAATTGGCTTTTCATTAAAAAAAAAAACAAAACAAAAAAAAAAAACTTAGAAAAGTGGAAAAACAGCCCAGATGCAGTAAACCAACAAGTGGGTGGCCAAGAGAACTCACACTCAAGTCTAGCTCTGTCAGAGCGTGTCCTCCATCGTCGGGGTGACCTCAAGCAAGCTGCTTCACCTCTCCAAACCTTAGCCTCAGCTGGTTTCTTTCTCTCCCTCTTCCCTGTACTGCTGCCCTCGGGTTCACTGTCCACCGCACAAACCACATAATGGTAACAGTTATACCTAGGGCTACTTCTTCCCCAGCAAGTCTTTGAGGTCTGCCCAGTGCTAAGCACTTTCCACGTATCACTTTATCTTGTCGTCCCAGTGGTCCTACGGTCTGGGCTTGTTCTCATATTATAGCTTACAAAACTGAGATGAAGGCTCAGTTAGAAAGTGATAAAGTTGGGCTATGATTCTGCCTACCAGCCCAGGGCCCCTTTGGCTACCACCATGGCCTTTCCTACATGGCGATTCTGTTGTGACCTTCTGCTTCTCAACAACCTCAAGTGGCTCCCTGCTGCCTAGCAATTTGCTGGTCTGGTGCTCTGGCCTGCGAGCTCTCAGCTCAGCTTTCCTGCTTCTTCTAACTACCATACTTCATGCTCTGTCCCACAGCCTCCAACCACCTCCTTACCCCAGACACAAGGTTTCCCTGCCATGTTCTCACACCCTGGCTTGTTATTTGTTTAATATTTACAAATATCATTTACTTAGTGTTGATCTTTTTGTCTACTTGTTTTCGACTTAGGTTTGTCATGCTTTGCACTATTTTAATTACTACCTTATACTCATTAAGATGAAAAAGCTATAAAATACATAATGCTCATCTAAGTGCATCTAAAGGGCGGGAGATAACTCAGTGGCATAAGCACCTGTCTTGTAATGGCAAGGTCCTGAGTTCACTTCCTGGTACCACTAAATGAATGAATGTGCAGATAAGTGCAGCTAAAGTCTCCCTGCCCCAGAACCTACGGCTGGGGTTCCACCTAAAGAAGCACTCACTTCCTGAGCACATACCGCTTTCTACTCGCACTGTGCTTCTCCCCAGACTGAGCAAGCTCCTCTTCACCTTCCACAGCTCTGCTGGACCTGCATCTCTTCTCTTTGGCTTTCCACAACACATGCACCTGAGTGCAGAGGGAGAGCCTCCTGTCACCCACTGCATGGCCCAGAACTCTGAGCAAACAGGCCCCTGTTCCACGTGGACTACGAGTCCTTGTGTCTTGGCATACACAAGAGACTTAAATGGGAGCCACCTTGTAGCCAGTTCTTTGGCAATGTTAAATGAACTAAATTGGATGCTTTTTTTTTTGAAGCATAGGATGTGTCACTGCAGGTGGTCCACAGACAATCCTTTGGGATAGACACGGACTTGTTGCAAGATGACACAAGAAAGCTACTCAGTTGGCTCCCAGTCCTCCCTAGGATAACAAGGAGACAGCCTCACACTAGGAGCACTGTCTAAAAGGTACCTCAGAAACTTCACCATTACCCCCTTTCAACGGAAGAAAGGTCCTGAGTTGGACTGGTCCACAGTCGAGCTCTCCCAGCATGGTTACCAACATGAGGCTGCCTTCACTGTGCATAGTTTTACAGTTACTTTCTATTTATAACGCTTCCTATGCAGATGCATTGTAAGTTTATAAAATAAGTTGGTTTTATTATTTTCTTATAATATTTTATCCAATAAGTGCATATTTAAAATATGTTCCAGTGACACTAAAATTCGGGACGTGTGAGAGTGGATGTGTCTCAAGCCCCTTTGGTGTAAGAGTCTCTCACACAGAGCTGGCTCCAAATGCTAGATATTCACTAATCATTTCACAAAAACTACAACTTTGATGGGTGCCACAAAGGAGGCATGCTCTCTCACTCGAGGTAAACTGTGAAAGGCTTTACTGAAGAGATGACATTTGGGTGGCAAGTTACAGGTGTTATAGGCATTAAAGGAAAAGTTAAAGGTGTTCCTCCAGCAGGAACAACATGTGAAAAGCCCTGGGGTAGGACAGAACACAGACCATAAGAGTTCTGAATGAAGATCAGAGTGGTCACACAGCAGTGGGCTTCCATATTTACAGTCAGAGCAGGAGAAAACTCTGCCACTCAGGCAAGACGTGCTCAGCTTTCGAGAGCAGAATCTGAACATTTGAAACTTGAGACAAAGGTCTGGGGTTTGAGGAGTAGTTTCTGGATTCTAAAACTAATAACTGGATTAGATCCAAGACCAGGAAAGATTGGGTGAGCTCGGGGGTGCCCATCCTAATGTGCACTTCCTGGCACAGCGACTTCGGGCCGTCACTTGGACTCCGAGAACATCGGGTGCCCATCTGCATCTGGGGGGTGGAGATACATGCAAGGCTATGCTTGAAGTTTGGGCCAATGACACGAGCTCCTATGTCTACAGCACCCAGCACAGGGCCTTCCTATAGGGAGAGGGGAACGTCCCTAATTCAGGATGTGTTTTCAAGTACCTTTGGAAGCAGCATGCCCATGTGTCCTGCCCATGTGTCCTGCCCATGTGTCCTGCCCATGTGTCCTGCTGGTGCGCAGATGCAGATGCCTGGTTTTGCAATGTGTCTGTGGTGTGCATGCAGATGTATGCCCATGTGCTGGTGATATGGGACAGCAGGTGAACAAGGTTGTGTGTGTGAAACACGTTTGTGTTCAGCCCTGTGAGTCAGTAGGAGTGTGCATATGTGCACGTATGTGTCGTAACATATCTCTGCCTAGAATTGTGTTTTTGTTTGTCTTTTTGAGACAGAGTCTCTCTGTGCCGATCAGGCTGACCTTGAACTCACTTTGTAGCCCAGGATGGCCTTGAACTCAATGATTCTCCTGCCTCAGCCTCCTGAGTGCTGGGATTACAGGTGTGCACCACCACACCGGGCTAGAATTCTGATGTGTGAATGTGCACATAACTGAAAACACACACAATTCCACCATGGTGGGCCCCAACCAAGGGTTAAAGCTCTGGCCTGTCTTCACAGCCCTTTCCCAAATCCCCTGCGATTTGAAAAATTGCTGCTGTGAATCCGCCCTGGGCTCTTGGGCTTGTGTGCAGCTGGGCTGGGGTTCTCTCAAAACAGACTTTTCTTTGATTCCCGTTCCCAGATACTAGCACAAGTGCATGCCTACACAGCTCCCCGCACCATCCCCGCCTTCTCAGAGTAACCTTTGGGAAAGCCTGGCTATGGAGGTACTGTCCTCCCTGGGAGCACAGCACACTGGGACAATGTGCACATTTGACATTCCAGACCCCAGTGTCACATAGCAAAGGCAGATCAGGCTCTTGTAAGCAGTTCTCTCCTCTCTTTCCAGCACACTTAACCCACCCTTCTGTGCACTGCTGAGCTGTCCTGGAGGTGACCTTGATCTCCTTCCTCGTCCAGTTTCCACTTTGGGATGATACTGTGGGCCCAAATCTAAATGAGAACACTTCCAAGTTTTCTCCAAGGCTCAAGAGCAATGGTTCAAGTCCAGCTCTGTGCTATGGGTTGAGGCACTTTGCAGGTTGCAAGCCATCCCATCTTAATCCATCTATTTGGCCCATGAAGTGGCCAGAGAGGACATGGCCAGCGATGGGTTCCTGCACCCTCTCTTACCTACCCTTGCTGAGGCCAGGGACAGTTAAGCGCAACCCTAGGCAAGGTATTGAAGGTCGAGGTACTGAGAACCAACTCAACATACAAGGCAGGGCTCTACCCTGGCCTCACAGGGTATTGGAGGGCTGTGCTCATCCAAAAGGGGACCTAGTTTGGTGGTCCAGGCCCCAGGGATGTGTTACCATGGTGACGGAGTGCCTGGGAAGCGGTTCCTCTCCTGAGTGCTGGTCTGTAACTCTTCAGGTCGGTTGGTCCGGTGTAGCCTAGTTCTGGAGGGAGCAGAACTGGCTGGCCTGGGGCGGTGGCCCAATCTCATCTCAGAAGGGCAGTCCAAGAGTCTCCGAGACAGGCAGGCAGGCAGGCAGGCAGGCAGGCAGGCAGGCAGACAGACGTCTAGATGCACAGGGAAATGAGCAACACTGCGTTGCGAGCGAGGAGGGCGCTTGGCCTGGGCCACCGGCGGGGCGGTGCAGGGGCGGGGCGGCGACAGCAGACTCGGGCCGCGTGGGCCGGCGCTGCGGGACAGGGCCCCTTTGTGCCGGCGCCGTGCCCCCTGCTCCCTGCAGCCGCCGCCGCCGCAGCCGCCGAGGGTGATGAGAACCAGGCGCCCCCGCCCGCCCTGGGCTGCATCGCTGCCAGAAGGAGCTGGAGGCCTGCCCGCCCAGAGTCCCACCCGGTGTCCCGCCGAGTCCGCCTTGCAGCCGGTTCAAGCCCACAGACTGCGGAGTCAATGCCTGCCAGCCTGTCAACCGTTCCCAGCAATTTACCGGCTCCCTCGAGCCTGTGCCAGAATCTGTAAAATGGGCTGGTGGTGGTGAGGCTGATAGTACCAGTCTCAAAGTTTTGCTAGTCAGCCTCTGTCCCAACGCATCCCCACCAAGAATTCTACCTCTCATCAAGACACCCAATCTGGGGCTGGCAGATGAATGGGGCGGGGGGGAGGGGAGTTGTTTTCTTGATTCACTCTAACCCATTGTTCTCTCTTGGGTCTCAACTGTGGGAGTAGACATTTATGTGATCCAGGACATTCAAAAATCACTTAGCGTAGCTGACATTTGAATAATTGTATAGAATAAAGGCAATTAGGGCAGTTGCCGAAGTAGTTAGTTTGGATAGTCAGTTGAATAAGTACAACCAACACAAGAGTGGAAACGTAGGTTGATATTATTTAGAAGGGTGTCTTGGATGTAAAAGAAAGCGTTCTACCAGCTCAGCCGCACATTCATGTCTGCGTGCATTGGGTGGTGGACATTACATATCACTTGTATTTCAAGATGTCGAATTTAGTGGGTTATAAAAATCACTACATTTCAGAAAAACAACCTCTACATGTCTGTAAAAAGTAAATCTGACAAGTATTAATTACATAAAATAAGTTAGATTCTTTGTTATGGACCTCAGCACTGACCTTTATTAACTACAACTATTTAATTTATATAGCATGCTCTCTTGTTCACATTTTCTACATTATATGAGAAGAACGTAATTTGAAGAAACACCATTGTTTTGAGAATATTTGGCCATAATTAATCTGGTGTAAACTTCTTTTTAAGTATCATCAAAAAATACATACTAAAGATAGTGTTTGCTTATGCACAGAATGAGAAACAGACAAATCCCTACATATGGGAAATTTCACATGTAAGGTGCACATGCATTCATTAAAAAGAAGAGAATATAGCTGAAATGGTTAAGCACATAATCCTCAGACATGTAAAGAACTAACTTCTGTAACGTTCATAAAGGGGTTGGCTAATGAGTCGCAGAGTGGAATTTTCAGGCATGGCAAATTCAAAGAGAATTCAGCAACATGAGGTTTTGTTTTTGTTTGGGGGTTTATATACTAAATAAAACATTAGAGATAGTCTTGGTTGTTTAAAAAAGACAGTATTCCGAAAGAAATGATAAGTAAATGTACTTTCTTGGTATGTACAGCACCAATAAATACCTTAAGTAAATGATTTAAAAAATCAATGTGCTGAAAGCCTGACTTCCAAAACAAGGTGCTAGCAGGTGGCCAGATCACCAGGAGCAGAGCCCTCCTGAGCGGGCTCAGTGCCCTAATAAAGAGACCAGGAGCGCTGCCTTGGCCCTTCCACCCCATGGGCACACGGCAGGAAGGTGCCCTCCAGACCACAACAGAAGGCTCCCCCCCACCCGAAACTCAAATTGCCAGTGCCTTGATCCTAGATTTCTCAGGATCTAGAACTGTAAAGAATAAATTTCTGTTGTTTAGAAGTCTTCCCAGTGGAAGATGTTTTATTACAGCTGCACAAATGAATTTTAAACAATGTTAAGCCACTTCTGGTTGAATGACTCAGGAATTCGCTGATTTGTTTATCAAATGCTGGGCCAAGTGCTGAGCCAGAACAAGACAGATAAAATCCCTGTCCTTGGGTCCTGTACAATCTAGTGGGAAGACAGGCACGGAAGAGATACACAGAAAAACAGGGAGTGAACTGTTAAGAAGGAAAGAGGGGGATGTTGAACCAGGCAGGCTGTGGAGGACCGCCTGAGCAGCTCTCCTTAAAAGAAAAGCGACTGTCTCCATTTTGACTGAGCCTGACCCTATTCCCTCGTATTGAAATGTACAGAGCTGGCTAGGACTTTTTATTATCCTTTCAATTGGCCTTAAGCAGTGTGTATTGGTTTAGCCGAGGTGCTGGTGGTAAATTCTGAAGATGGCACCCATGCTTCACTGATAACAGGACGAAGAGCCACTGCTCCACGGTGTCAGCTGGGATCGAGCCTCTAGATAGAGGCTATGACTTCCTAGGGCTTGAAAGATTACACATCAGAGCTGAAGCACCAGACCCCCAAAATATTAGATGCTATCTCAATAGCATAATGCAAATTACTTCTTTTGTAAATCTCTAAATATGGCGGAAGTGAATGCAGGCCTCCTACCTAGCCCAGCTCACAGCTCACCTTTTTCCCACAATTCCCTTCAGAGCTCACCTTCTTCCCAAAATTCCCTTTAGCAAGCCACTTCCCCTTCTCCAATGAATAAAGCCGGAGTACAGCCCTGGGTCGCGCTCTTGGTTCCGGAAAGCCATCTTCATGGGTGGACTTAGGGCCCCTTGGCTTCCCAATATATATATATATATATACATATATATATATATATATATATATATATATATATATATATATATGTCTTAGTGTCTTTTGTTATCGCCATAGGTTGCACTGGGAGTGGTAGACTGGAATTCCAGTAATGGGTTTTAGGATTATAAGTGTAGACTTCTTGGGCTGAGATGAGAACCAGGAAGGGGCTCCAACAGCAGGTGACAGTGGGGCATCAGTGAGAGCTAATGATCTTAGAAGGGGATGCGAAGGCTTGATCAGAAAGGAAAAGTCAGGAAAATGTGTTTGTGGCAGTGAGAGTGGGCAGAGAAACAGACTTACAGGCAGTGAGAAGAATATAGGTAAAGGCCCAGAGGTATATTAGATTTAAAGACATGGGGAGTGAGTGATGAGCTGAATGGAAGAATGCAGTGGTAAGCATTGAGTACAAGACTTGAGCTTCTTCTATAACTCATCTCCCACCAACGTTTGTGCAGTGGGAACTTGAGCTAGGAGCATCCTAACTTGTTGCATGACCTGACAGCTCCTTTGCTTCCCTTGGACTCAGCTTGCTCATTATTAGAGACTGACAATCCTCTTGTGAGTTCTGCTATGCCAGATAGAGCAAAGCATCTCACTGATGATATGTACTAGGCAGTCAAAAGGCCTCTCCAACCTACAGGAGACAGCCTGGATGGTGTTGTTATCATTGGTGCATTTGTTTAGTAGAGAACAAAAATTGTAGGTGTCTGGTGCAGAATTTAGCTAGGAGTTGAGGATCATATCTTGGAGATGTTAGAGTCCCAGTTTGCAATGAGACAAAGTCACTATGAAGTAAGCGTTTTGGAGTTGCAGGTAATAGGAATTAAGCAGAGAAAGAGTGAGTTGAAAAGGTATCAGATGCTCACAGAATTGCAAGAAGTGGGGGAGGCTCATTTTTCTGGGACAAGCTGGGTGGATACTCCAGAGGAAATGAATTGGCAGGAATGAGGTAGAAACCGTGAAGGCTGGTAAAATTACAAGGCAAACAAGCACACCAAAGTAGAACTTTCTTAGTGTCAGATACTTTTGTAAGTGTATAGTTAACAAGTAATTTCAATTGCTGTTCTCATTATAGAAAGTAAAAGCTGAGCCATAGAGAGGTTGTGTAGCTTGACAAGTGTCAGATAGCCAGTAGACTCTGGATTCCAAAGTTGGACAGAGCTAAGAAGTTTGGGAAGTTATGTTATCAACTACTCTGCTGTGCTACCTGACTGCGTCCCAAGCATTTTTTGTGCCCCATGTCACTCCTTACTATATCCAAACCCTTAAAAGAGCAGTTCTTACTTGGCCAGGTGCCTGGGGTCCATCTAAGATTGCACATGCCAGGAATAGTTGGGCCCCCAAGAGGAAATTAGATGGCAAAGGAAGAAAGGGGAAATTGGTGTGAGATGACCTATACAGAAGTGCCATTTATTATGGTTTGTGTTTTGGTGTCTCCCCAAAGTCTCATGCAGTCATGGGGCAGCTTCTGGAATTTGTAATTGATTATTATGGGTGTGGGTGTTGCACCTCCCTTGGAGCAGGTGAGTTGCATTTTAATGTAAGGAAGGAAGAGAAGTTAGCTGCTTGAGCTGTTGCTATCCTCTCTCTTTGCTCTTGTTTTCTGTCACCACCATGAAAGGTTATTTTCTGCCATGTGCCACTCTGCTTTGAAGCCAGCTGAGTATGGACTAAAACCTCCCGTAACTGTGAGCTAAATAAACCTTTCCTTCCCTAATTTGAGTGTCAGGTATTTGTCCCAGCAACGAGAGAAGAGTAACTAAGACAGAATTTGGTACCAGAAGTGGGGTCGTTGCTGTGACTAAACTTCACCGTGTGGATCATAAGTGTTTGAAAATGGCATATGGAAAGAGACAAAAAAGGTTCAGATGGGCTGGTGAGATGGTTCAGTGGTCTAAAACACCTGCTTAGGAAAGCTCATGCAACTGCAGGGACTGCGGTTTGATCCCCGGCACCACATGCTGTGCCAGCCCCACCACCAGGTCAGGCTGAGCCAGCCATAAAATAAGTAAATAAAGAAACAAACAAACAAACAAGCAAACAAATAAATAAAATAAAAATTAAAAAAAAAAAAAAGGTTCAGAGATGTTGCCTACTTGCAAAGAGCTAGAACAGCTTTGGCTGTTCTGTAAGGGAGACTCTGGCCAGAGCTCAGGAGACCAAAAGGCTGATAGAAAGCCAGCCTGTAAAGATCAGGCTGGGGAGGTTTCTGCCAGGAAGGACTGCATTGGTTGTTAGACTCCAGATCATTTCTGTTTTGACTTGGCAGAAAAGTTATCTGCATTTTGCAGGTGTCCAGAGACTTTGCCTGAGACTGAGTTTAAGCATGGCAGACAAATGAATCTTTCAAAAGATATTTCACAGCAGCCAAATATTGGAGCAGTGGCATGGCTGGTTCCGGGAGCTTTTAGTGAGATTTTTGTTGAGAATGAAGAGCAAGGAGTCCAGCAAGACGGCTCTAAATGTTGTGAGTTTGGCCAAAAAGGAAGCGCCAATAAAACTGTGCACTGCAAAGATAGAGCTAAGAGGACTTTCATTGCTGAGAAGAAACCAGAGAATGAAAAAGATGGTCTGAGGGCATCACAAGAGGTGGCAGGTCTCCACCCTTTGCAGCTTCAGAATTGCAAAGGTCAGGGACTTTGCCTTAAGGGGAAAGCCACTGAGCCCTTTGTTCCAGAATGGTGGCGGCTGCACCAGGTTCCAGAATGGTGCCAGCATGGAGTATTTATTCCTCGGAATCAGGGTCAGAGTGCTCAACAATCCAGGCACCTGACACCTATAGCCAAGAGAAGGGAAAGCTTGGCCACTGCTCCAGCTGGCAGCAGACTTGACATCATCCATGTGGCAGTGGTTTTAGGTGTATTGAGAATGAAAGAGTTCTGAGGTTAAGAAGGCTTCCACCTTGATTTCAGAAGAAGGCCTTGGAGGCAGACCATGTGTCTCTGAGAGGGCAGTGGGCAAAGCTGTGAGTGAGAAGCCTATTCACTGGAAATCCCAGAAGTTTGGAAAAGCCAGGAACATGGATCATCTAAAGAAAACTGCAAGAAGGAGCAAAGCCAGCCTAAGAGAAAGGCTATAAGAGCTATAACTACCAAGAGTGCCATAGGGGTGGAGCCACATGGAGCTCACAATTTGCCACAGATTGCTTGGGATGTTCCACAAGGACCTACAAGATTTAATGTTGGCCCTTCTGGATTTTGGACTTGTGTTGGTCCCAATGCTTGATATCCTGCTGTGTGTACCTTTTGAATGATAATGTGTATTTTGTGCCTTTGAATGTTGGATGTATTTAACTTTTTATTTGCACAGGGGCTCACAGAGACTTAGGACTTGGACTTTTCAGCAATGCTGAAACTGTTGGGACTTTGGCAACTCTTAGAGATGGACTGAAATGTCTTTTGCCTAAAGGGATGTGCATGAGTCTTTGGGGGTCCAGGGACAGAATGTTATGGTTTCTGTATCAGTTTCCCCCCAAAGTATCATGCAGCCATGGGTTGGCTTCTGGAATTTATAATTGATTATTGTGGGTGTGGGTGTTGCACCTCCCCTGGGGCAGGTGATTTGCATTTCAATGTAAGGAAGGAAGTTAGCTGCATGAGCTGCTGCTACTCTCTCCCTTCACTTTTGTTCTTTGCTACCACCATGAAAGGTTATTTTCTGTTATGTGCCACTCTGCCTTGAAGCCAGCCGAGTACAGACAAAAACCTGCAGTAACTATGAGCTAAAGCTTTCCTTCCTTAATTTGAGTTTTGGGTATTTGTTCCAGCAATGAGAGAAGAGTAACTAAGACACTATCACAGTCCACCTCCTGAGTCTTCCAGCACCCTCCAAAGCCTTATGCCTGTGCATGTTTCTCCAAAGATGTGCTCTTCTAAAGGGTGAAGCAATTCCACATGTAACTCACACCTGCATTGGTTGGACCCATATTATATGCAGCCTCAAGGAAATTCACCATTACGTGCCTTTAATTCAACTTCTGCAAACAAAATACTTCTTCACATGACCCTTGTGGAGATTAATAAGTTAATGACTGTGAAAGGCTCTGCACTGTACCTGGTACATAGAAGAATTAGTATGTAAGACATCAAATTTGTTGTCTATGTTTAGGGGTTGTGAGCTCTGAAATCAGCCTCTAAATATACAGGCTTAACTTCTGGAGTAACTTGTTTCATCTCTCAGGGATTTTCCAGAGGATTTTCCGAGGGCTAATTAAGTATTCACTTCCTGTCGCTTTGGTAAATGAACAACCACACCACACTCCAATTGCTATACTAGATTTTAAGAAATAACAAAATCTATCACTGATTTGACAAAGGTAGAATAGATAAAATGAGGATGTGATACAGAAATGGGCTCTCCTACTGATTCTTGTGTAGCCTCAGGAAGATTCATCCCCTCTTGGAGTTTGTTTCCTCAGCATGAGACGGATGCTATAATCTTTCCTTGGGAAAGAATTGTGAGATCTAGTGAGATAATGGATTGAAAGGGCTTGCAAGAGTGGCTGGTGTATGACAAATCCTCCGCAAATGACAGTTCTACTATGTCTGAAGCACTCAGGGCCAGGCTCCAGGACACCTCCCCATAGGACAAGCTCACTTAGGAGAAGGGAGCTGCCTAGTCAGGCAGAATGCTATGAGATCCAGAACTCACTCATTCATCCCATAAATATGAGTTTCTACCACAAGGTTGCCAAATACTCGACACCCATGTACACACTCACCCCCACTCTACCCATAATAGACTAATCACTACTCTATCATGGAATTTTCTGCTGAATCTAGAAGAAACCTTTTTAGAATCCTCTTCAACACAGAGGCCACTGCTATCAGTCAATATAGGTTATCATGGATTCTATGTCTATTTTGCCATCTGTCACTGAAATTTATAAGGCAAGCTGGTATCCAGAAAGACACAGGCTCCAGGGCAGAAAGCTTGATCCAAATCTTGCCTCACTACTGCCTAAAACCTGTGCCAGTTAATCTTGTCAAACTGACTGGGTTAAAAGACTCCTGAGAAGTGGCTGGACTGTGGCACTCCATAGTCATTAGTGGACTAATCTACTGATGCTGTTAGCTGGATGTGCTTTGGGAGGTGGGGCCCAATGGAGAAGATTGCTGGGGCAGGCGACTTTGAGGCACCATCTCTCCCTGGAAGAGTCTTGGCCACCATGAAGTGATCCACCCTGTCCTACCACATCCTTCCACTGTAATGCTCCTGTCTTGGAGCCTACTGTTCATTGCCGGAAACATCTCAAGCTGTAAGCCAAATAAACCATTTCCTCTTTGAAATTGTACATGTTAGGTGTTTGGTTTCAACAACGTGAACTTGACTAAAACAATGTCCCTGACCCCTGTGCTGAGTAGGTACTGAAGAAGGGTATCAGTCATGGAGATTTTCCCCAAGAGAGTGTGCAATCTATAGCTGGCTTGAGGCTCTGTCTCAGTGTTAAAGCTGAGGGTATATGCTTCTTAGACAGCCCTCAGTGAGCACACTGTGAACAAGGGGTCTTAGTCTGCCTATTGTTGTCATAACAGAATACCTGAGGCCAAGTCATTTAATGAAGAAAAATGGGCTTGCTAAGCATGATGGCACATGCCTGTAACCCCAGCACTGCAGGAGGCTGAAGCAGGAGGATCACGAGTTTGAGCCCAGCTTGGAAAATTTAGGACTTAAAGAGCCCCTGACTCAGAATAAGATAAAAAGGGATAGAAATATAGTCCACTGTAAAAGTCCTGCACTTATTTCCTACAAAAAAAGAGAAAAGAAACAAGAAGAGGGAGGGAGAAGAGAGGAGCGTTGTAGCAGGAGTGAACGTGGGACACACAAAAGCAGCAGAAAGTGTCACAAAAGCACCAGAAGCAGGGGAGGGCTGGGCAAGATTCCACAGATGCGGGAGTTTGGAATTTCTCAAAGAGCCATCAAAAGCCATGGAGGGAGTTAAACAGGGGGTAATATGATCAGGCTAGGTTCCCCCAGAAATTCTAATTGCTGAGTGAAGGAGACAGTAGGAGAGGGCTAGAGACTGTGAGGGTCAGGCTCCTGGGGCAGTGGAAGTCAAGTGTCAGGGTGCTAGGGGAGCTTTGGCTGGGGGGCTAAGAGTCAGGGGTACGCAAGGGCAGGGCGCTTAGAGCCCTGCAGCACATCTCATCCTGTACCCTTCTGAGTCCTGCACCTCAGGAGTTTCTTTCTCACGGTTCAGCCGTTCTTGTTATTGTGGGACAGACTCCATGATGACTCATCTAGGACTTGGATTTCTTGTTCTAGCCACGGTCGTCTCCCCTTCCTGTCATCTCTGGGCTCCTGGGGCCTGTAGGCCTCACCCCTCATCCCTCTGGAGAGGCAGCCACTGCCCAGCCTGCTGGGGGAGCTAAGGCGGAAGGAGCTGGGGCCCTGCCGGCCTCAGGCACCACTCTTGACTTCCTGCCTCTGAGTTTGCTCAGCCTCCCCCAGCCCCAGCTGCCAGAAGATCTGTTTTCCCAAGTCCTGCTGGTCCTGCTGAGACATCTCCTCTAGCAAGCTCCACCTAGTGGGCTAGGACGATCCTCCGTTCTCTTTGCTTAACAGCACCTGTCTTTTCATTCACCATCAGGAACCTCCTTCCTGGCTAACAAGGCAGGGCTGCAGGGATGGAAATGTGGATACACATATGGGAGGAGTCTAGAGGAGGAAACTCATAACATTCAGAGAGGTCAAGGTACAGGACCTTTCCCAGGAAAAGGGGTACTTACACCAAGGTTTTGAGGGAGAAATAAGTCCAAGACCAATTTTTTTTTTTTTTTTTTGGTGGGACCAGGGTTCGAACTCATGACCTTGCACTTGCCAGGCAGGCCTTTGTGCCATGGAGTTATCTTCCCAGCCCCTTAAGGGAGAGATAGAAGCTCACTATGGGAAGATAGAAGGCATTGCAAGCTAAAAAAATTCATGTGCACAATTGGTCACTGAAAGTAACTTCTGTAATATGTGAAAAAGGCCCTATGCATACAACTGTTGTTGAATTAAAGAGTATTTGGAGAGACTTTGAGAAATTTGTAGTGAGTGCATCTGAATTTGCAAACTGGCAGTGAGTAGATTAAATCCAGAAAACGTAAGCTTAAAAAACAAAATATTGAGAGGTTTCACCTAAACTCCTGGAGCTGGGTTGCAGCCTCTGCCTTCATCCAGGCACTTGCTGTCCAGCCCAGCAGAGCCTCGGCCTAGTCCACTTGTTGATGCTGTTTCCAGGGGCCCATGGAGATTCAAATCTGCTCTCTGATCTATATAATCTGCTCCCTGAGATTCTAGGTTATGAGCTGCTCACAGGGCCAAATATGCAGCAGGTGCTCAGTACATGTTTATCTGCAGTTGGGCAGATAGTGTGGTAATTTTAAAATTCAGTGGGGGCTGGATTGGAGGCTCTCCTGTTGAGAATCCAGTGTGGAGGAAGGATGATGAGTGACTTCTGAGACCATGTTTTAAAAGAATTGGGGCTCTGTCTTGCTGTTTCTCAGACCACTTGTAGTGGGGAAAGCAGGGCCATGTTGTTAGGACACTCACACAGCACTGTGGGAACCGTCAGTCCTGAGGACTGGGGCCTCCTGCTAGCACCCAGCTCTAGAGCCACCTTGGAAGTGGGTCCCTAGCCCAGCCATGCCTTTGGCAGGCTGAAGCTCATTGACAACTTGGTCACAACCTCATGAGAGATCCTAGCTGAGGCATCCAGAGAAGCTGATCCCAAACAGGGATCCATGGATGGATGGATGGATATAGAGTGTCTTAGGTGAGGTAAGAGGGTCCCCTGGGATAGAAAGAAGGGCCAGATCTCAAATAGGTTTGCTACCCTGAACAGCTGGGAGCCATCTGTGACCCAGGAGTGCCATGATCATCTCAAAGTTTGGGGTGAGTCACTCAGGCAGCCAGGCAGAGGAAGACAGAGTTGATGAGCCTTGAGCAAAGGCTCAACAAGAACCTGGACCAACCACTCTGCATGCCAGTGAACCCTGTGTCTCCAGGCTCTCCTGTGAGCAGCAGTCCCCTCCTTGTCCTTTTCACCCCTGATCCTCAGCCACAGCTGGCCCTCTGAATCACCAGGGAGGTCAAGACTTCAGCATTTCTTAGAAGCCAAGTCATCCTCCTCGCTTAGAGCCTTCTTTGTGTGGAGGAAGCAATTCCTCTCCCTGTGCTCTTGGTGCTCAGAGCTGTGGCCTTCAGGAACCAGTGAGGGGAAATGAGGAGCTGTGACCCTCTATGAAGACCCTGCTGGTTCCAAGGGCATGGTGGGGAGCCATAGCCACCAACCTCCCCAAGGAGGTCAGGTCAGCCCTAACCTCCTGCATTTGGAATGACCCAGTATGACCCTGGGGAAACACAGGTATAGAGGACCTGACACACAGGAGGAGGTTTAATGGAAATCAAGATTGTGCTGACATGCTGATGCATGTCTATTGTCCTGGCAAAAGTACAAAAGCTGACACCACGCATCTGGGGAGGGGCTTTGGGGACATTGTTGTCATTATACAGTATGGTGTGGATCTGGAATGTCCCCCTAAAGCCAAGGCTGTTAAAGACTTGGCCCCCAGGTTGCTATTAGGATGTGGCAGAACCTTCAGGAGGTGGCGTATAGTGAGAAACCTTAGGTCTCAGGGGTTGGCACCTTCAAAGGATAGGGAGAGCCCAGCCCCTTCCTGTTTCTTTCTTTCTCACTTCCTCCCCGTGGCAACTTTCCTCTCCCATATGCTCCCTGCCGGGATGTACTGCCTTATTGCAGGCCCCAAAGCAATAAAGGTGGCTGACTGTGGCCGCCACCATGACCCAAAATGAACCTTCTCTCTGTGAGCCGACTTTCTCAGGTATTTTATAACTCTGCCAGATGATAGCAAGCTGTATAGAAGGGATTTGATAAGATACAACAAAACAACATGTGCATTTACTTTCTGACCCAGTACTTTGCATCCAGGATTTATTCTAACCATATAGTTCTACAAATATAATAAATATTATGCACTGGGTTATTCCTGGAGGCATTGTCAGAGCAAAATGTTGAAAATACCTAAGGGAGGGGCTGGGGAGATAACTCTGTGGCACAAGCACCTGCCTGGCAAGTGCAAGGTCGAGAGTTCGAGCCTCAGTCCCACACAGACACACACACACAAAATACCTAAAGGGCCATTCAGAGAACACTGGATAAACTATGGGAGCATTCAAGGGCCTACTACGCAGCCATCAAAATGAGGAGCGCTCAATAAACCTCTACAGAGGGACTTGGGGCATGCATTATTGAGCAAAAAAATAAGTAAAAGTAAAGCATAAAAGGGCTGAATGTAGTATGCGATTTTTCATTTAAGAAAATGATTTAATTATGGGACAGAAACTTGAGAAGGACAAATAAAAAACCTACTAAAAAACTTACTCATAAGGCTTCGATGAGATTGCAATGGAGAACAAAGAGATAGGAATTAAATTTCTCTGAAAATGGTTTTGAATGGTCCTGACTTTTTAAGCAGATAAACATTTCATATGCTCAACAGTAAAATTAAAGATAAGAATGTAAACTTGAAAACAAAGAGACAAAAAGGTGAGCTTAACTGTATATCAAATTAATAATACAACTGTACAGAGAAAATAAATTCAAGTAACTTTGGCTATAGGACTTTGGCTATTTGCATTATAATCCTGAAAGTACTCATGTGTTGTATCATAGAACAGAGAATTAAACATATTGATGTTCTAGGAATTAGGGTTCTCACTAAGGGAAAAGAGATGAAAAATAAGGACTAGAGGGAGGGTCTGTGGCTCTGAATTGAGTTTAAGGAGGGTATATCAGTGTACTGGAGACCACAGGGCTCTCTCAGCAATAGGCATGTGTACACTTAGCTCCAGATCTTGGGTGCTAAATACCATTTCCCACTAAAGAGAGCCAGCAGCCAGCATCCTTGGTGAAATTGCTGACTCCAGGACTGTGCAAGGTGAGCACAAAGATCCTCTGTCAGCAAGGAAAGAAGCCCTCAAAGAACTTCGAGGCCCAGTCACAAGCAGCCAGCTTCCAGAGGTCCCTGTAAGACCAGAAGAATTCAGGTCCTCACTGTCAGCCTGGGAGATCACAAGCCGGGGGTAGAGCAATTCACAGGCTAATGGATAAGAGTTGGAGACCATAGCCTAATAAAAATACAGATGGACAGATGGACAATGTGTATAAAACAGTCATATGAAAGTTAGTACATTTACTGCTCACTTACCTGAGAGAGCTTAAAAGTCCTGAGACCCCAGGAGCAGGGAGCACCTATTATAGTTTAATATCTAAATGTCCCTCAAGCATCTCACATTCGGGGTATGGCTTGGTCAGAAGGGACATCATTAGGCACTGTGGAGGGTGAATTCCTGTCCCCCACTGCTTTCTGGCTACCATGTGGTGAACAGCACCCCTCCTCCATGCCTCTCTGCCATGTTGTTTCTGTCTTGGAGTCATTGAGAGCTGACTGAATCTTCCTAAGCTGTGAGCCAAAACAAATCTATCTCCTCGAAATTGTAGGTCTTGGGATTTTGTCCCAGTGACAGGAGAGTAACTCATACAACATCCTCACAGTATCTAGAACTTAATATCTCACCCCATTCTCCAGAAAGAGGAATCAGGGCTCCCTGGGGAAATGGCTACATTTATGTCAACAATGTATAAGATGAACCTAAGGAACTTATGGTGTCAGAAGGTAATAAAATGCTAAAATGAACAAACAGTATAAAACTCCACTCTGAAGGAGGCACAGCCAAGGGACAAAGGACACCATAAAATTAAAGATAAAAATTTAAACTGTAAACTTGAAAACAAGAGAAAAAAAGGTGAGCTTAACTGTATATCAAATTAATAATATCACTGGAGCAAGAAAATAATGCATGATCGATTGGACCCAGCAACCAGGCCCGACACATGAGTGAGACCTCCCTGGGCTGCCAGAAACTCTTTTGACCCAGCAACCAGACCTGGCATGTGATGTAGACCACACAGGGCCTGCAGGAAACTCATTCGACCCAGCAACCAGGCCCAGCACACCCAGTGTGGAAAACTGTTGCAGAACTCCCTGCAGAGAGACTAGAGATAAGACCTATCCAGCTGATCCAGGAGCAGAACATCTTGCCAGAGTGGACAGCAGGTTCACCTCCAAGGGCTGCAATGGGAAGAAGTGAAGCTCAGAAGCCAGACCCAAGCCACACCCACTTGGAAGACTTTCAACTTGGTAGATCTGGACCTGGTGCTAAGGTAAGAACTCTACCAAAGTTCTACCAAAAGTTAGAAGGCAGGACTATACAAGATGACAAAGAGAAGGAGCAAAATGTGCTCTCAGGCCCCAAGCCCACCCAGAACAAATACCAGAGACAATAGCATAGAAGAAATTGGAAATCACTCACCTGAAATCTCTCACATAATAGCATCTAAAGTAAAGAAACAACTACAGAAAGGCATACAGGAAAGCAGATCAGAAATAATTTCTGAAGTAAAAAAGGAAATAGTACCTATAACAAAAGAAGTACTAAGAGCTCCTACAGACAATGATAAAACATAGAGGAGAATAGAAAAATGATGGAATCCTTGAATGCACAATATAAGAAACTAATAGAATGCATGAAGCAGATTTGAAGTGCTATACAAGAAATTAAAACCTCAATCACAAGCTGGCAAAACCATTTCAATGAAAGTGAAAATAGACTTTCAGACCTTAAAGACACCACTGCAGCTAGTGAAGAGATAAGAGAAGATCTCTTAAAAACAACTAGGATGCAAGAAAAAACAATTCAACATCTGCAAGATGACGCAAAGATGAACAATGTAAGACTAATAGGCATCAATGAGAAAGAAGGAGTCTGTAACAATGATATAAAAAGAATATGGGAAGAAGTAATAGCAGAAAACTTCCGAAATATGGGGAAAAAATTTGACACTCAGGTAACTAAAGCATATAGAACTCCAAATGATGTCAACCCAATTAAAACCACATCCAGACATGTAATAATCAAGACCCCAGAAATTCAGCACAGGAATAGTATACTAAAAGCTGCCAGAGAAAAGAACCAGGTCACATTTAAAGGAAAACCCATTAGAATAACAACAGATTTCTCTTTACAAACCATCGAGTCAAGAAGAGCATGGAGCAAAGTACTTCAAGTCTTGCAAGAAAACAAATTCCAGCCCAGACTGCTATACGCTGCCAAACTCTTTTTCAAGTTCAATGGCGAAGTGAAATACTTCCAGGACAAAGAATAGCTAAAGAATTTCATGATGACAAAGCCAACCCTGCTAGTTTACTAAAAGATATTCTAGAGAGGGATCAAAATGACCACAACTCCATGAAGGAAAATGGAAAGAACCCATAAAATAGGGCAAATAAACACAGGAGAAAAAAAAGTATACAAAAGCAGTCTTTCAACTATTCTTTTATATACAGCAGCAGAATATGTCCATCAGCATATTCTACAAATAGACTTCTCCTGCACCCTATGGGTCATGATTCTATCTGGTTCTACAGGGTGGATGGATACCAAGGAAACAGCAGTAGCTCAGTCCCACAAGTGACACATGGCATCATGGATACTGTCCATATACACGACATACTAGAACTTTGTGTGATATGCTATCCCCAGACTGTTAGAAGTTCTGATCATATATTTACAATTCCAGTATTTATGTTATGTTTTATTATTA
>PVKN010001723.1:0-48615 GCA_004027915.1 Capromys pilorides
GAGATTTCTTTAAAATGTTACTTATCAAGTATTTATCTGTGTGACTCTCCCAAAAGGTAACAGCATTCTAGGTTTGGTGAGAGAGGGAGGAGAGGAGAAGAGAGGAAAGGGAGGGGAGGGGTGGGAGGGAGAGACAGACCCTGAGACCATGCAATAAACTTGCTGTAACTTGAGCCCGTTGGTGGTCTTGGAGGAAACCCAAATCCAGGTTTGGTTGATACTGTGCTATGTGAATGCAATTAGTAGTGGTTTTCCAAAGTGGAAGGAGATGTAGAGAAATAATGCACAGCAAGTTTAGGTCAGAGCTGGGAAGCTTATAAATCCTTACTTTTGTTTTCATTACTTTAAGCAATAGGGAAGCTTTTGTCTTTATTATATAATTTCCCCGGCAAGCACGCGTTTTCGGGCGTCTTGCTGTTGACGCCTTCCACCTGATGGGAAAGCTGCTGTTCCTGAAGCGCCTGGCTGGTTCACAGGCAGAGAGGAGCTCTCTGTCCAGTCCCTCCCCTCAGGTTACCAGGGGGAGGCCTGGCCACCCGGACCTGCTGCCTTCAGGAAAGGCCTGCCCAGGGTGTGAGTGAACCTTGACCCACAGGCTGTCTCTGAGCACTGCCTCGGTTCCAGTGTCCTAGAACCTCTGTGACCAGTGCTGAGGGCCTGTAAGGGCGGAGCGTGGCTCTGGGGTTGAGCACACTGCTCTCGGGCACCCAGTAGGTCTGCAGGAAGCGCTGTATCATCCTTGCCCTGGCAACAAGAGGCAATTCATGCCTGTAGTCGCCCCCTCCTCCACCCTCTTCCTCGAATTCGACCTCACCGGACCTGTGTCCTCTTCTGCATCTTGGTGGTTACACTGTCCCTGCTCCCCTGAGGCCATGGGAGTGTGGTTCACCCCCACCCTTCCAGGTCTCTGTTCAAGTTACAGCAGCCCAGGGAGGCCACCCTGGCTCCTGGTTTGCTTTGCCTTTCCATGGTGTCATCCCCAACAGGACCTCTGACAGCGCTGTTCACCCCACCTCCTGTCCTCGTGTTGACTCACTCCTGACCTCCCACCTCTGGCGTGTTGGCCCTGTGAGGCCAGCGGGTTCCGTCTGCCTGGGTCCTTGCTGTACACCTAATAGTTGGACAAGTGATCGTCCCCTGCCCTGGCCATGTGGAGCAGCTCACGTGAGTGCTTCCTTGGGCCCTGCATGTGGTGCGCCCCTTGCTCTGGAGAAGGACACGCGTGGCCAGATGGGAGCCCCACGTGGACGCTCCCTCGTGCTGCATGCTAGGCAAAGGCTTCACTCACTCATGCGTGACCTGGCCCTATCTCTCCTGGGCAGAGCTTACTAGCGACGGATGCAGGAGCAATTTCAGCCAAGAGGGTTAGCGCTGTGATCGGTGCTGTGCAGTGCGTGTCCAGAGCAGCCGGGAGGGAACCCCTCCAGACCCCAGGAGGGCAAAGAACAATGACAACACTCAGGCTGGAAGGTGGAAGCCAAGCGGTGCCAGGACTGCAGCCAGTTCAGTGTGTCTGAACATTCGGTGTGGAGAGAAATGGGCACAGGGCTGTGGCTCGCAGTGCAGTCGGGGGACCATCAGAGGCGGCCCTGCAGGCTGTGCTGGGAGCTTGGGTTTGGTCCTCACGGCAGTGTGGAGCCAGGGAAGGAAGGGCTCCAGGAATGCAGTAGTCCTGCCGGACTTGTGGGCCGCCATGGTTCCGTGGAGGAGGACAGCGTCTTCTCCAGAGCAGCAGACACTTGAGCCCCCAGGAAGGGAGGTGGTGAGAACAGTTCCAGGGGCCTCAGGAAGTGAATCTCGAGGCTCCGAGGAGCCTGCTGGGATCCTGGTGAACTGGACAGGTGAGCCTGAAGTCTGCACAAGCAACTAATTACCCCACAGCACAGATGAGGCCCGGAGGCGGGGGACGCTGTCACACTGTGGGTGTGGACGTTCCCATCGGACTCCACTTCCCAGGGGCCAGGTGGACAGGGCAAGAATGGAGGGTTGGAGGTTCTGATCTGTGTCTCAACGCGCGAGACACAGGCCCCTCCCCGTCCACACAGGGCGAGCGAGGGCTGCAGACCAGGGCCCACCGTGCTCTGTGCCCGCCATGGCTGCGACGTGCTCTGTGGCTCACGTAACCACTGTGTGCTTCAGCTTCCTAACATGAGAAACTCTTGGTGAGCTGGGGAAACACCTCCCACTAAATCCCCCGCCCCCACCCTGTGTACCACGTGTGTGGGCAGCCACACCTTCCCACAGCTGTGAGAACTACGCCCCCTCTTTCCCATAACTTTCCCCCTGCCACTCCACAGTAAGCCACGCTGCCACGCTTCCAGCACCTACTGCATAGCCCAGGTCGTTTTCAAGGGAAGTGCCGGATGCATCGTTGTCTTCAGGTATTAAGCATTTATGGTGTGAAGATGGCACTGCTGCTTTTCTTTGGGTGCCTGTATTTTTAATTTCCATTTGCGTGACGTATCTGGTCCCATGTTCTCAGGATTTCTATAGTTTTCGCTGCACAATTTTGTACACATGGTGATGTTTTGGGATTGTCTATGTGATGTTGTAAAGAGTGATTCCCTAAAGCACCTAATGCAGTTCCTGGCAGGCAGCAGACGGTAGCTTTTATTATCAATCCAAATCCACTTAAGTGGGACTTCGGTGGGATCTCCTTAACTGGCGATCATTGAACTCTTAATTAAGCCTCGACTGGAGGGCGTCGGTGCTTTTATCCTCACTGAGTGCCTCCTGCTGGACCACGTGGTGGGTCCGCACTGGCAACTGGATGTGCCAGAGAAGAGCAAGCCTGGAAAGGAGGTCTCCGGAAGGCTGAGGGCGGGCTGCATGCAGGCGGGGGAGAGACCGCTTTGCTCCATAGGGCTTCAGGACACACGGGTGCTGCCCAGCTCTGGGGAAACCCCTGGGACAGTCTGAGGAGCAGGCAGCGAGAAGTCAAGCCCAGGTTTGTAGGTTCTGTCTTGTTCTTTTTCGAAGTGGTGCGCAAAGACGACCGTCTAGCGATGACCAGATGACATTTCAGACAGAAGGAACCCAGGCCTTTCCTGCCGCACTTGCTCGGCTGCTCGGCATTTTTCTTGGCGGTTTGAAAGAAGAGTTAGCACGTGTGCGTATGTACCCGAGGACTACTTTAGTTATGCCCTCGAACGTGGAAAATGTACGAGTGTGCTTTATAAATATTTATGGCTTCCGGCAAGCAAAGGAACAGAGAAATTGCAGCAGTTCATTCTCTCTCTCTCTCTCTCTTTCTCTCTCTCTCTCTCTCTCTTTCTGGTTTGTTTCTTTTTCAGCTCAGGGAAGTTACTTGCAGTTGCTGAGCTGGCTTTAGTTTCTTGCCAACATTCGCCCTCTCTGGCCTAATCAGACTGCTAACCCTTGTGTTAGGGAGACGCCTCCCTCCTGGGCCATCGCAGCAGAATAAAGATGGGTAGGTGGGTGAGCCCAGGAAATATGGGCCTTGGAAAGGACGACTGGTAGGATCTGGGCTGGAAATGGAGTATTCGGAGCTTGCAAATAGACATCTTCACAGGAGAATTGCTGTTGGACCCCCAGAATGCATTCACTATTAATTACATGAATTGTTTTGTTTGTATGTGAATGTATGAGATTTTAGGTTTGTATTTGATATCACTAGTAAGGACAGAAAGTGTTTCCTACATATCTGACTTCATTAAAGGTTTCACTCTAGTCCTAGAGAGGGGATGCGCTCACACGGTGCATCTTAATGACACCGCAAAAGACAAGCATCTTGTGAGATTCAAGTCTTGCTCATAGGTTGGCAAATTGATTTTCTTTTGAAAACCCGGGGTGAGTGCACGCATTCCCCTGACGTGAGCTTCTGAGTCCTCCTTCGCTTCTGGTTGTCCATCAGGAAACTCAGTCTTTCTACATGGGAGCCTGGGTGCAGAGGCTCTCAGAGCCTGTGGCAAGCGAGTTCCTGGTTCAGAGATCTGGGCCGAGGCTTTCTGATGGGCTGATCTGGACTTAGAGGCAATGATTGGGGGTAATGATGGATTGTAGCCCGGAAGTCCTGCCCACCAGCACTCTGCTTCCACCTAATCTATGATTTTTTCCTCTTTCATCCTCCCTGGAGCCACAGAACTTCAGATACAGTGGCTCTGTCCACTTCAGCGCTCCAGAAGCCCGGGCTTCAATTTGGTTCTCTTTGTGTCAGCTTTGTGCCTCTGAGTAAACCCGTGGTCTGGAGTGTCCTTGCCCACTCACTTTGAAAATGATGTCAATCATCTCCACCTACTGGGGTCACAGAGAAAATACCACAGGAGGCGTCTGAGGTGGTGCCAGACACACAAGGGTCTTCCAGAGCTGGAATCCATGTAGGCTTTCCCAGGCACGTTTTTGAGTAGGTCACTTAATTTAGTCCCAATGGATAGGTCTCAGAGCTGTTCCCACTTCCTTTGTGCCTGGCTTTGTCCCAGCCCCAGGGTTTACACTGATGCTGGAGAGGAAGGCTTTGCCTTCCCACAGTCCAATTCACTAGTCCATTCTCTCAGCAAATGACTGTGTTGTGAAAGCCACACCTTTGGGGGCGAGGACCGAGGTGACTTGGTCACTGTTCACTCACAGGTCGTCATCCTGTGCCAGCTTGTCACAGGGAACATGGGGTGGAAGAGCACACAGGACACAGTCTGTCCTCGAGGGGCTGACGGCACAGCCCGTCCTACCCATGCCTGGGCCGACACATGGAGAAGGGAGGAGCCTGTTTGCTGAACCCGGCCAGGAGCTGCCTCTCTGTAGCAGCCAAAGGCCGCTGGGGTCCTTTTGTAGAAAATACACTTTGTGGTAAGGCCTTTCTGGAAGCGGCCCAACAGGAACTTTTATAGTGCGGTGACATCAGCCTCTGCGTCTGCCAGTGTGGTTCTAATGTGACTCTAACGTACAGCGTACCCGAGCAGGCTGGAGAACGCTAGCGGATGCCCATGTAAGGGAGGCAGAGATGCAGAGATCGTGTGAAGGGGCCCAGCTCCTCTGTGGGTGGCATCCAGCCTTTGAAGAGGAATCTGTGGAGTTGGTGTCGGCCTGGGTGACGCTGTT
Organism: Capromys pilorides; assembly: GCA_004027915.1. NCBI lineage: Eukaryota > Metazoa > Chordata > Mammalia > Rodentia > Capromyidae > Capromys > Capromys pilorides. The sequence goes on from PVKN010001723.1 coordinate 5,056, forward strand.
TCCTGGGCAGAAGGCCTTGGTGTCCCGTCTCTCTGCACGAACATCTTGCAGCAGCACCATAAGTCATTCTTAGAACTGGCAAGAAAACTCAATGTCGGAGCCGTAAGCAGAGTCTGTAGGTGTTGGAATGCAGCGGAGCTGCGACTTCAGCGGGGAGAAAAGTTCTGAGCAGAGAAGTCGCGCTCTCTGCTGTCTGGCTTAACATTTCCTAACTGCGCCAGGGAATTCTGAGCTGATACATATGAAAAGGCCGCTACCAGGCAGCTCAAGTAGTAAAATCAACTGAAAAGGAAAGAAGAATGGGCATTGTAGATGTTCCTTTACTTTACAGCTCTTGTAGAATCTCTGCACTTTTGACATGGCTAATAATCCGAGGCTAGAACCACTCATTCCTTAATTAAAGAGCCTGAAATTCTGAAGGTGATGCATCGGCAGGCAAACGAAAACACTCCCAGGTTCTTCTCTGACCTCGGATGCTGATGCGATGCATGTTGCACTTTTAAAGCACGCTGCCCCGCCCCCCTCCTTGTCCCTCATTCATTCGAGTTGGTTTTGCTGGGAACGAGCTGGGCCTCTGAAGTGATGTTGCTGAGGGCTGGTGGCACTGTGAGGTCCCAGCTGCAGAAAGAAGCGTGCTTGGCTTCAGGTTAGCCAGGACCAAGACCTCGGAGGCCTGCTTGGGTGAGGCGTGGAACACGGCACCACCCTGTCCGGGCACAGAGAGTAGTGGGGTGTCCTTGTCATCGGAAGGGTGCAGCAGTCACCTGCCTGCGTGTCCTCCTGGAGGCCAGTGCCGCGGTGCTGAGGAGCGGTGCTGGCCCCGTCTGCTGGCTTTCGCTTTGTGCTCCATATGGTCTGACCTCCACAGTAGGGCCGTGTTAATTTCCCAAAGCTCTTCCAATAATTGTGTTCTTTAAAAAAAAAGTGCATGCTTTTTAAAAATGTGCATGTGTTATCCTTCCTTGACTCGTGTTTTGAAAGTGGTTAAGAGATTACGGGCCGCCCACGGAGCCCTGTGTGCGTGAGGCGCGTCCCAGAGGCGAGCAGCGCCCCAGCTCGAGGCAGCTGGTACGGCCCCTCCCCGCCTTCGCCAGACTCGCTTCGGCACCGCTGGCCCCCAGTCTGTGCTTTCTGCCTTCAGAAAAGTAAGTCTGGGTAGTTCCCTGAAAGGCAGCTTTGGCTTTGTCATTGTGAAGTCTGCAGTGAGAGCTGAACCCTGCAGCGAGAGCACGGCAGCCCCACTGAGACGCTGTGCGTGGCCACACCCCTCTTGGGTGGGGTTCGCGTGATCACAGCTTCAGGCATCCTGGTTACCTATGTGCTCTGGTTAGGACTTCGGGGTCCAACCTGTGCTTGTGGGGTGTGTATGAGTAACTTTTGCTTTAAAAAGAATAGGCAGCAGATTGGCTGAGGGTTAGGGAAGGGTTAGGACCGGACGGGAAGGCTTGGCTGGCGCAGGTGGGGCCTTCTACCTGGTCCGATACCTCCTCACCCACCAGTGTCCCTGCAAACTGCACATTCCTACCATTAGAAAGGAAGTTGCTCGTGGCGCTAGGAGCAGCACCCGGACTTCCAAAATGTGGAGCTGCAGGTCTTGAAGAGGTCGACGCTTCCAGGAAGGGCGGATGAGATGTAGGGCGGATGAGATGTAGGCAGATGGCACTGAGTGTCGTGCCGTCCTGGCCTCCTCCGTCTCCCCATCGCCTTCACGTTTAAGTCAGTTTGCCATGGTGGAAAAATCACAAATAACTTATGTGCATCAAAGATAATTGAGAAAGCAGAGCCCTCCTGAGGAGAAGTTGGTGCTGAGTCTCCTCTAGTTTCAAATAATAATCGCTTCTGATATTTTGCTATATTTTGTTCAGGATTTTTTTTTAACCTTGTGAATATTCTTTTTTTAAAAAATGCTGCACATGTGACCACCTCATACACGCTACGCTGTGTCTGGATAGTTTCACTGTTCGCTTCGATGTTGTTCTTTCCGTGCCCGTGCTTATGTGATGTTTCGCAGTGGTCGCAGCCTACCGAGGTTTATTCAGTTGGATATTTGGGGGATTTTGCCTCCAGGCTTTGAAAATTAAATGAAACAAAACAGATTTTTTTTTTTTTTGGTGCTGGGGAAAATAAACTTAATTGAAGCTCCAGATGGGCAACACAGTGGCTTACCAGTTTGTTATGCTATTTAGGTGAGAAAAAAAAAGAGGACCAGAACCCACAAAACTGTATCTGAGAGGGGCAGATACTGAAATAAAGCCCAGCAAGTGTCTGTGAGCAGCCGGCAGGCCAGGGAGAAGGAAGAGCTCGGAAAGAGCCTTGAGCCCCTGAGACACCACAGAGCACATGCCTAAGTCCCATGCTGGGGTCAGGCTGAGTCCCTTGAGTGCTGGTGCAGTGTGACTTGTCCCATGCCACCTGAGCATCAGACTTCACCTCGTCTTGCTCGGCCCTTGGGATGAACACAGCAGCTCCTTGCCAGCCTGGAAAGGCCCATCTGCTGTGCCTTGGATGTCCACGAATGGTCTTTCAATGCCAGGCGGAACGGTGCTCACAGCTGTGAGTGGAGAGAGACGCTCCTCAAGACCCCCGACCTTTTCCTATAAAAGCATGTCGCCAAAACCCATTTGGAGCCTCTGGGAGGAGGGAGTTGGGCATCGTGGGACTCAGGAACCAGACAGCCTGGGCTCCTTTCCTGTCTGTCGTCTGTGGGTGCTGTGGTCTGGAGAATGGGAATGCTCTTGCTCATTCATGCGTCAGTAGGGAGGATTGAAATACGTTAACACTTAAGTCAGGTGGTGTCCCTGTTACGGTTCCTAGCAGGTGGCTGACTCTCTGAGCTTCTGGTGTCCTGAGCCGCTTCCGGGGCTTGTCCTGCACACTTTCCTCGGGGAGCAGCTTTCTAAAGTGCTTCTCCTTCCCTCCTGGCTTCTGATGGCGCTGACAGCCGCTGCCGTCACTTCCCAAAGGGCCAGGGCGTGGGTGTTGGTGCCGTGCTGTGTGGTGAGACGTAGGTCTCAACCCACACTCGAAGGGTGTGCGTCCTACCCTCCTCTTCACACCGGTGAGGAAGCCAAGCTGGCAGATGATAGGTTGCTAAGTATGGGTGGAAGAACTGGATTTTGGCCTGACATATTCGCCATGAACTGGATTTGAAAATTCCTTTAAGGAAGGGACGTTTCTAAGTTTTAGATCCCTTTCAGCTCTTACTACAGTTCCTTAAGCATAGTGGGTCCTTAGCGGATCTCCATGCACGTGTGTGTGCGCATGTGCACGCACGTGCGCATGACTGGAGTAAGCAAGCTGGTGGGAGAGGAAGGCGAACACTTCTCCAGGAAGGAAACCCTCAGTGCTGCTTTTAAGCAGCCACAAGCCACGCGCCTTAGCGCTGCGCTCTGCTTCCCTGCACCTGATTCCCTGAGCTGAGAAAATCTGGATCAGCACTGCGCAGTGGTTGGCGAAGCAGCTTGAAGCCAAAGCCCTTCCTTGCGCCAGGTCTGGTTCTATTTTTGGCCATTGGCTCAGTTGTCACTTGCTTGGCATCTGCATGGTGCTGAGCCCCCTGCCTGCCAGCCAGCCGGGGCCGGAGGCGGGTCTGATGGCGCTTGGCCGAGGGCCAGCCGGCCTGTGTCGTCCTGGCCAGAGCACTGCTGCCCATTCTTCGTTCCAGGCACCTCCAGTTCGCTCTTCCTGTGTCTGCGTCAGAGTCCCAGCTCTGCTCCGAGGCTTTCGTCTGGCTCTGTGCTCCTCGCATGTGTCTTAGGCCTCCCAGCTGAGCCTACCGTTCCATCGCCCGTGGCCCCCGTGCGCCCTCCCTCCCTCATGCGCTCCTCCCCAGTGGTGGCCCCCAGCCTGGTCTCCACCCAGCCCAAGACATCAGACGTTCTCTTCGAGCCCCCCCAAGCCCCGCCTTCTTCATCTAGCCAGACTCCAGTCCTGCAGGGTTTTCCTCCTAAATATTGTCAAGAACTATGAAGGACACTAATAGAAGACACGAAATTCTTGGGCTGGAGGTCAGTGACTGCCCTCGGCAGCAGCAACTAGAATGTCAGCTGTTTTCACTTCTCTGAGGCTTGGTTCCCAGGAGGTGTCAGGAAGAGACGGTGACATAGCACAGTGACAGGAGCGGAGCCCTGGGCTTGGGAGCCCCGATATGCCGTGTGGGTGCTGCACCAGGTCTCCTGATGCTTTAGGGAGAGGCTGTCTCCTCCAGCGCCGTCCTGCACACCAGCACCTCAGAGCATCTCTGAAGAGCATTGCTGACCCATGTAGTGTGGGAACTCCAGAGACCGCAGAGACCTGCCTTACAACCAGCGCCTCGTGGCCCTGTCCCCGCCGTGCTGCCGCTGTCCACTTGCATGGTGCCCCTTTGTAACGGATCTCCCTAGCTCTGCATGGGTCTCTGCCTCTCCAGCTCCTCCCCAGGCCTTGCTGGGGCAGATCCGGCCCGTGGCCTCTCTCTGCTCACGCCTGCTTGCTGTCCCTCCTTGTGTGGGGGAAGGCCTGGTTCCCAGGGCTTCTTGGGCCCTTCCTCCCTCATGCTGAGGGTCTTTGTCGGGATGGCCTCAGCGTCCTGCTCGCTCAAGTCGGATGATGTAGCATGACCCGTCCTCACCACAGCTGTGTGGGAGCCCTGTGTACCCGCGCGCTAGGCTGTTTTCCTGTCGTAGTGCGTGCCGTAAGGTCTGCTCACTGGCTCGGCGTTCTTCGCCTGCAGGTTGTGCCTTGGCCGCTGCCGTGGCTTCCTCTCGTCACGCCCTTCCATCCCTCTTGCTGCTTCCCATGGCCAGATGCCTTCTGTCTCCTGTGTGGCCCTCACCTCTTGGCCATGGGTATCTCTAGTGTGTTATTGTTGCCACAGTGTCAGTTTCGTGGGGACGGGGCGTTCGTGCTCATCTTTGCATCGCTGGCCCTCAGCTTGCTTTAAAAGTGGCAAATAAGTTAGAGAAGGAGTAAGAGGAGTTCGCAGTCCCCCAGGTGCTTGGCCTGGGATGCGTGGTGGAGAAGCTGGCCCAATATCTTGACAGTAGGGCAGAGAGTTTGGGTCCTGTCGGGCCCAGGATGGAAAGGAGACTCCCCAGGCCTCAGCACTGGCCGGCTGCGTGTCGAGCGTGGCCCATGTGGCATGGAAGCCTGTTCAGAGTTATCTCTGCGCAGAAATAAAGCAGCCCTTTCTCTGCAACCCTAAGAATTCCCCTTCCTGAAAGAAGCTTTTGCCGCCGGGAGGTCACGCGGTCTGCCTGCTCAGGAGATTTTTCAGTTCCCGGATTACAATGTGTTCTCTGTTACCTGGTGAACGGGGCAGAATGGAGCTTCTTTTTAATTAAATTGTCTCTGCAACAAAAGTGACTTTGTCCCTTTGAGCCTCCTGTCCGCTGGGCCTGGCTGGCACCCTCACTGCTGCTGCCGCCGCGGGGCTCTAGCCTGGGGAGCGGTGGTTTCATGTGAGCAGCTGATTCCCTGTGAGACGGGGCCCTCTGGGAAGTCCTGTTTCCTTCTGAGGTACGTGGGCACCCATGTATGTTTGTGGACTGCATGAGCTAGCTTTGGCCAGGTCCTTAGCTCCCCTGCGATGGCAGCCACGATTGTTCTCTCTCAGAGCAGTAAGCGTTCAGAGTACCTTTTTATTTTTGGCAGTACTAGGGCTGGACCTAAGGTTCCTGCAGTGAGCTAAATATCTCCAGCCCTTTTAAAAGACATTTTATTTGGAGACAGGATCTTGCTAAGTAGCTAAATTGCCCAGGCTGGACTTGAACTTGGAATCTCCCTGCCTCAGCCTCCCAGAATGCGGGAGTATCAGGTGTGTGCTATGACTCACAGCTTAATGTACCATTTTTCTTACATTTTTGCACTACTGAGGATTAAACCCAGGGCCATCCTGAGCCTTTATTTTTTATTTTTTAAGTTTTGAAATAGAGTCTCACTAAGACACTAAGAAGCCCGCACTGGACTCAAAGTTTCTGTCCTCCTGCCTCAGCCCCCTAGAGTGCTAGGCATTTATAAAGAGTACTTTCAGAGTAAGAGAGACTGCAGTGTGACTACACACATGTGCATATTTATGCAATACGTAAGTATATACACATCACATGTACATATAATGTACATATCTAATGTATGCACACATTTTAACTTTTTAAAATATTGGTAAACAGAAACTTTGAAATCACTTTTGTCATGATGATTGCCATTAGTATTTGGAGTGTGTCTCTGCAGTCTCTCAACATGCAGAGGGTGAGCTCTTGTCACTTTTGGCAACGTGCTTCCCCCTCAACGATGAGCGACAGTGTTTCTGGTGTGACAGGGTCTCTCCATGTGGCTGAGGCTGGCCTTGTGCTTCCTGTGTAGCTCAGGCTTGAACTTGTGGAGCTCCTCCTGCTTCAGCCTCCCAAGTGCTGGGACGGCAAGTGTGTGCCGCTGTGCCAGGGAAGAGACACTAGAAGTGACACTGTGGAAGAGTTCCTTGTTGCTGCTTCAGCCCTTGTTCACCTTCCCTGCCCCCTCTGACCGTCGGTGCCCAGGCTGAGCTGCGTGCGCCCCATCTGGGTGCCTGCACCCTCTTCCTGGTGGGCTTGATTTCGGGTAACATCTGCCGTGTGTCTCAAATATTCGTGCTTGTGGTGAGCACTTTAAAGCCTTTGTTGTGATATCAGGTGTTGGCATCTCTGCTACACAGGGCGGGGACATGGGGTGGCACAGGCAGGCCATGAGAGGTGGCCGCACGCCCTGTGGAGCCTGAATGCAGGGCTTTGGCCCCGTGGTCCCGGCTGTGAATTCCCACTGACCTCCCACTCCTCCTGAAGAGCCACTCCTTTCCCTGTCCCCGTGGCTTGCATCCCTGGAGCAGTGGGTGTTTCAGAGAGGGAAAGGAAGAGTGAGAATGCAGGAGAGAGAACGCAGAGACAGAGGAGGGCTGTGGTCGTGGCCACTGGCCCTGCTGAGGCGAGGGCCGCCCGGTCACGTCTTCCTCAGTGCCTCCCTCTGAACAGCAGGGTTGTGTCCAGGAGCTTAGCACCCATCATCACCTTTGTCGCCTTCTTTGCTGTCCCTGCCCCTCTTTCAGCCCCCGCTGCTGGCTTGCTCTGAGGTGGTGCACAGCCCTGTGTCCTCGCATTCGCAGCTCCTGTTGCTCTTCCCTTTGCCAGTTTTGGGAGTGGGAATAGTTTTAGCTTTTGCTCCTTCAGGGGCTATGAAGTGAACGGTTGCAATTTGTATGTAAAAAGACTCAAAGTCCAGCAGGCATGGGCGTCCTCCCCCGCCCCCGAGCTGACTACTGGACAGGCTGGGCTTCTGGCCCGGTCATCACCCTTGTTAAAGCCCAGTTGGGCCCGATGGGTTTGCTGCACCTCTGTGGGACACATGAGCTGTGTGTCTGTAGAGAAGAAGGTGTGGCCGGGCTTCTGTCCTGATACGTGGTGACCGGGCCACTGTGTGTGGGCCACAGGTGGAGAGATGCGAGCTGAGTCCCGGCAGACCCGACTTCAGTGGCTTTGGTGTTGTCATCTGACAAGCAAGCACTCCCACCCGCTGCTCCCAGCTCCGTTTCCGTTTCCAAATTCCAAGCTTCTGAACCATGCTTTAAGAGGTTCTGAATTACTAATCCTCCAATTGTCTTGAGAACAGGGAACTAAATTCAAGAGCCACTGACACTAAGAGAAGAGCAGATAAAATGCTTACAAAAACTCACCTTTGAGGGCTGGGGAGATAGCTCAGAGGTCTAAGCGCCTGCTTGGCAAACACAAGGACCTGGGTTCAGTCCCCGGTACTGCGTGCCGCACCAGTCCTGGAACCCTAGGTGCACTGAAACCTGGCATGGTGGCGCAGGCCTATAATTCCAGCACTGGGGAGGCTGAGCCAGGAGGATCACTGCGAATCAGAGCTGCATAGTGACGCCCTGTACCAAATAAATAAGTAAATTAAAAAAAAAATCACCTTTGAAATTACCATCAAAGTTCAAAGGATAGGGACAAAGATGGCTGTCTCCCTCCCATGAAGAGATAATAGGAACAAGGCCAAGGTGTAGACCAGGTGGTTATCTTCTCATGCTGTCACTGGATTTAGTTTCCAAGTTTTCTTTAATGTCTGTGTAGTAATATTCTTGAAATCAATAATAAGCTTGTGCAGACAATGCTAAGCTCATAGGTAGAACTGGGTGGGGCCGAGGAACCAACCACACCTCCATGAGGCCGTGACCCGTGCGCGCACTTGCGCCCACTCAGCTGATGCCCGCTGAGTCGGTGGATGCGTGAGCGCCTTCCCATGTGGCTGTGGGAAAGGGCATCAGGCCAGACAGACCCGGGGTCCCTGGGCCTCCCTGCAGAGCTGACACAGCTGAGGGCCTGTTTCTCCTTAGCAGCGGTCATCATCCCAGTGACCAGGATGGAGGGTGGAGCAAGCCAGGGATGTGGCGTCAGGTCACGCAGAGGACCCCGCCCGGAAGGTGACTATGAGGTCATCCCCATGCTGGCCGTGTGCTTTTCTTTGCTGGATCCCAGTGCTGGGCCATTGTGGGGTTGGTGAATCCGAACCTGGCTGAGAGGGGACAGTGCAGGGAGGGTGAGAAACCCCCCGGCCCCCAGGTGTTTGTCACTCAGGGCCTGGTGTCCTTCCTTTCCGGAGAGCTGAGTACCACCCTGCCTCTGCTGCCATCCTTGTCCCCCTGCCCTCCTCCGTCTGTCTCTTTTGGGGGCCAGTCTGCAGATGGCCAGAGAGCATCCTGCATCCCAGTCTCTGCCTCCCAGCCGCAGCCCCCAGGGCCCTGTGCTTTCTGAGATGTGTGGAGAGGTGTTTTTGTTCCCAGACGCCTTGGGAGACTGCACGGTTTGGAGACTCACGCTGAGCCTGTCCAGATGTGCCAATATTTGTCTTCTATGATCTCAATTAATTGTGCAGAAGAGGAAGAGACCTTCGCAGGCTCTTACTCACTAATGCAAGCCAGGTCCTTTGGGTACTGGTGGAAGGGAAAGGAATTAAAAATGAACTTGATTGCTCGCACAGGGAGAGTGGGACCGTTGAATTCACATTCTGCTTTTGGGACGGGTCTGCAGCCTGACAGGTTGGGATTACCACATGCGTCTGCCACGCAAACCCAGGGTGACACTTGTAACGGAGCCCAGCTTTGAGGGGAGGACTTTGCCAAAGTGGAGGCGTGCGCCCTGTGTTGGCCTTGAGTTCTCGGTGTCCCTGCTGCACTCAGTGGCCCGCGGTTTACCAAGCACAAGGTGGGAGCCGACTTCACTCCCTCGGGCCTTGAGAGAACGTGATTATTGCTGCGAACAAAGCCCACATGAGAGGGAAGAAGCGAACTCTCAGGAGGGAACTTGTGAGGATAAAGCGGGACACCGCCAGGGCCTGAGTGGTGTGGCTGAACCTCTGGATGTCGCTGACCGCAGTGACGCCCTCCCACCAGAGTCACCAACTGGGGGACAGGGCCCCACTGCGCCTGGACTCTGTGGAGTGATGCCTGTTGTGGACTATATCCTTTGTCCAGTGGAATCTCAGAACTTGGGAAGCGGGTACTGCTGCTGACATCGTGTGACAGAGAAGGGGGCCAGGCTCAGTGTCCCATGAGAGATCGCCCATCTTGGAACAGCAGAGCTCAGCTGTGAGTCACCCGGGTGCTTTGCTTTTTTTTTTTTTTTAATTTTTTTATTTTATTTTATTTTATTTATTTGTTTGCTTGTTTGTTTGTTTCTTTATGTACTTATTTTATGGCTGGCTCAGCCTGCCCTGGCGGTGGGGCTGGCGCAGCATGTGGTGCCGGGGATTGAACCGCAGTCCCTGCAGTTGCCTAAGCTTTCCTAAGCAGGCACTTTAGACCACTGAACCATCTCGCCGGCTCCGGGTGCTTTGCTCTTGAGCTTTGCTTCTTCCCTTGGCGAACAGGACTAGGACATGAATGTTAAACTGAGCAGCACCAAGGGGTCTTTCATCGTAAGCACAACGCAAGGGAAGATTTTCCAGTCCGAAGTTCTCTGAGGTCAGAGTCGTTCTTTTAAATCTTTATTTCTTTGTTTGGTACAGGGTTTCGCCAAGCAGCTCAGACGATCCACCTGTCCTAGCCTCCCCAGCACTGGGATTGCAGATGCGTGCCACCATGCCTGGCTTGGTGACCAGCTCAGTATGGGGCTGGCACAGCATGCAGTTTCAGGGATCAAACCTGGGTCCTTGCACTTGCCAGGCAGGCCCTTAGACTGCCAGAGATGTGCTTAGCCAAAGTCTTCAACCAAGGCTTAGATAGCCTCTGTTTCCACACCCAAATGCCTGCTTCTTGCGCAGCCCTGTGCCCTGTGAAAGCCGACGCCCACACGCACCCACTCCGAGAGCCAGGGGACAGAGCGTGAGTCACGGCAAGGCTGGCCGGCTTCCAGAGGACGGGTGACGGAGCTTGCTGCTGGTCCGTGCTCTGCTCCCTCTGGATCTCAGCATCACCACTTGTCAAGCGTGGGCACTAGAGGCAGCCATGGCGGTGCACAACTGGAATCCCTGTCCTCCAGGAGGGTCGGACGCCCAGCCCACTTAGGGCTTTGGCAAGACCCTGCCTCAGAACGTAAGCTGCAGAACAGCTGAGGATGTGGCTCCATGCAGTGGCCCCGGGCTGTCTCAAGTCCAGGAAGAAGATGTGGGCAGCGACACCGATCACGGAGATCCCTTCTAGATCTTTGTGGTGCGTAAGTGTCCGGCTGCCAGTTTCAGGAGAAAGAATTTTAGTAATGAAAATCTCAGCCCACCTGCCTGATGCCAGCCGCTCTCTCTGGCCTTTCCGCTCATGGCGGCCTCAGTCAGCGCGCACCGCCCTGCCCTGCCCTGCCCTGCTGCCCGGCTATGGCTATTCTGGGCCCTCGTCTCCAGTGTGCTGTCAGGCTTATCTGCATCTTCGCACGGCAGCGGCCCTGCACACTGTGAGGTGGCCGACTGCCCTGAAGGCTGGGCGCGCCAACCTGCCCCTGCCGCGCAGTGGTGAGCTGGAATCCAGAGGGGAGCGCTGCCTGCTCCCCGCCCTCTTCTGGGCCAGGGACCTCTGCACATACTTTCCGTTATCTCCCTTTGGCTGCCAACTTTGGAAGTGGGATGGGATGGAGGGCTTTGAAGTAGGCGACAGTTTTGTCTCATGGATTTCTGTGCTGCTCGTGTACCTTCCTCGTTGGACTTGGCTGCTTCCTTATTGTCACCCTTGGACGCAGTTCCTTTAAGGGCAGTCTGGCAGGGTGGCCGCAGGACGTATGGAGCCATTGCAGGCAGAGGCAGAAGCCTCTGAGCTGCGACAGTACCTGATGCGTGAATGCTGCTCTGGGCCTGCTGCGCAAGCGCATAAGGGAGAAAGCCATGTCTGCTTCTAAATATTCACTATTAAACCATGGCTCAAGCTTTTTGAAAATATCCTTCTGAAACAGGTAGTTTGAATGCTTCCCCTGTGGTCCATCTCAACCCGATCTTGCTAGCCTAAGGTCATTTTTCCTTTTCCCCAAACAGTTATATGTTGCCATGTTCTTCAGTTGCACGCTTTAGCGTTCTGTGTGCGAATTCTAACTTGTGCGTGCTCTGGGCCCATGTGAGTATATTTTTTCTCTCAACCTATTCTCCTGAGTTTTGTATGCCTGATTGGATTGTATTCTTTTCCTTCTTTCTTTCTTTCTTTCTTTCTTTCTTTCTTTCTTTCTTTCTTTCTATTAGGGCTGGCTCCGCCCACCCTGGAGGTGGGCTGACACAGCATGTGCTGCTGGGGATCGAACCTGCAGTCCCTGCAGTTGCCTGAGCTTTCCTAAGCAGGCGCTTTAGACCACTGAACCATGTTGCCGGCCCCTTTGCTTCTAGACATTGTGGATTTTATCTGCATGGCGCTGCTACTTTTTATGTCCCTACAGGTGTTCTTGAGCTCTGTTCTGGGGTGCAGTTAAATTGCTCAGAAGCCGTTTGGCCCTTCAGGGTATTGGCTGGGAGGTCTGTTAGGTGGGGCTTAGACCACAGTGTGCAGCCTGGAGCTGATTGTTCCCAGGCATGGGGACATGGGCTTTTCCAGACTGGAGCACCCCGCTGGACACTTCTGTCCTGTCTTTGATTGGGCAAACTCTAGTTTCCCTGGTCTGGACCCTTAGCCCCATCTCTTGATTCAGGGTTCTCTGGGTTTTGCTTGGGCTCCTGTTGTCCCCGTACTCTGACCTGCAAATGCAGACCTCGCTTGTAGAACCGGCTTCATGTTTCCACCTCTCATGGTCTGCCTGTCACCGTCTGTGACACCGGTCTCTGCAGTTACCTCTCTCTCCATCCTGGCCTGTCATTCTCTCTCTGTGGTGCCTTCCACCTCAGAGCCCAAGTCCTACCATCCCAGCCTCCGGAGAAGCAGCCTGGGAGACCTTCCCCCAGTTGCTCCTCAAACCTGTGCTGGTAACTGCCCAGTTCTCAATGCCCCTTTTCCCACTCACTTTTGTTTTCTTGAAGGCAGGGAATGTCTTTCTTCCCTGGATTTCTACCACCCGACGGGCACCTACAAAGTATTTGTTGAATGAATGAATGAACTAACGAATAGGATCCAGGAGTCAGTTTACCTTAACTTCCAGGGACATGGTTTTTACATATGCTGTTGAAGATTCTTTAGATTTTTAGAAACCGTGTTACTGTTTTTGATGGCTTAGACATAGTTTTTACCTAATTTTTGTCACCTCACATTGGAAGGCGTTTGATAAAAGCCACCTAAGTGGTGCTTGAAGTAGCGTGCAGCAGGGACAAAGGACAGGATAAAGACTTACTCATGGGCAGCTTAGCTTGTGGGGACCCTCAGGTGCAGGGGACCCAGAGCTGGGGAGCTGGGGCTTGCGGAGGGGCTGTTCTTATCTCGAGTGCCCTTTCCATGTGGGATATCTCTTATCCAAGTGCACCGTGACTTGTCTCCAAATAGCTGTGAGTCTGTGCGTCCCTATCAGCTGGGACACTTGACTGTGGACATGGTCCCCGGGCCGTGGTCACACACTTGTCCATACCATATTTGGCCTGCGAGGCCGCACAGCCTGAGCCATGTTTGGCAGCCTCTCAGGCACCCCGTGCTCCACTTCCTCAGCAGCTCTTGGTCACCCTGGGTGATGGCGGAGCCCCGTCCCTAAGTCCCTGTCCAGCACACTTGGCATGAGGAAGTGGCTTGAGCTACGAAGTGATGCGTATTATTAGCCCATTGCTGCCCTGCCTGCCCGGGAGCCCTCTGCGCCCCCACCACGCCAGCTTCCGGCGAGAGGCAGCACCTCTGCGCGGCTGCGGACGACGGGAAAGACTCCTGGAGTTCCTGTGTCTCTCACTCAGCTTTTCCTTCAGGACAAATGCATGTCCTCCTCCCCTTGCCCCCTCCCCCACCCCTAAATATTAAAGCCCTCACCCTGCGCTTCTTCAGGTCCATGGCCCTGCCCCACAGTGGCCTTAGCAGTCACCAAGCTCTCTGTGTAGCTTCTCCGGGAGGGAGCGGACCTCTGCTGGCACCCAAGTGACGACTGAATGCATTCTGCATGTTTTCCCGGAATGACACAGCGATTCTGGGGCTAGACCAAGATGAGACCCCGCTACTTTGAAACCCGGACTTTTTGCTCCAAGGGAAAAAACTGTGCTGTCACCAGACTACTAACTGAGTTTAGTCTTCAAGCGCATGGTGGGTTTGAACGTGGTGACAGTGTGCTTTGCCTGCTGTCTGGCTTCAGCAGAGTGTGTTCCTCTCTAGTCAGGGACGGCAGCCCTGACCCCCAGGCGTCCTGATGCTGCCTAAGGCTCGCTCAAATGCTTGTTCTCTTTGCCCTGCTTCTTGTGATTTTCTTTCTTTTTTGTTTTTTCTTTTTTTTTTTTTTGCAGGAGCGGGGTTCGAACTCACAACCTTGTATTTGCCAGGCAGGCACTTGTGCCACGGAGCTATCTCCCCAGCCCCCTGCTTATGATTCTTTTTGTCATGACTGAGACTGTAGATTCTGTTATCTCGTGCTACTCTGTAGAAATGTGTGGCCAGGCCGTTCAGCGCTATGGGACAGCTCTCTCCTGGCATGCGTGAGGCCCTGGGTGTAAATCCCAGCACTGAAAGAAAACAGTAGACCTGGGAGTGCGCAAGCAGACAGGCCAGTGCGCCTACCTTGTCCCTGGCTGAGCGGTTTCTGCGTCAGGTGTGTGCAGTGGCACGAGATGGGCTGACGGGGCAGGTTGCACCCTGCACCTGACTCCTCTGTGTCCTCAAGGGCGATGCACAGGGCCTGAAGGTCCTGGCCAGCCCTGGAGTCAGGGTGGCTCTGAGTCCTGCATGGCCTTTGGGTCCTCACTGGCTCTCGGGTCAGGTCCCACCTATGGCGCAGGCCCGCTGTGCGGGGCCTGTGATCTGCCCTCTCTGCTGCCTGGGGTTTGGTGCCAACTGTGTTAGTATTTAGTCTGCGTTTGCTGTGCAGCGATGGCATCGCAGTGAGGCCCTGCCCCATGCCCCTTGTCTCCATTCTACTTACTTCCCCGCCCTCCTTGTCTCTGGCTCCCCTTCGCATTCATCACCCCAGGCCTCTGGCCCCAGCTCCCCGCAGCACAACAGAGGAGGAGGAGCCCGGTTGGGTGCTACCTGTACCCCCGTGGTACCGCCACCCTGCTGTTCTCTGCAGCTTCCGAGAGACAGCTGGTCACTGAGGCCCTGTCCTGGAAGTTGGCAGTGAAGAGCTAGGGAGGGAAGACCTGGTGGTAGGCAACGCTAGGAAGTATCCTGGGGCTCTGACAGGGCAGGTAGCGCTGTGTGCAGCAGACGCAATGGGAGGATGGGCTGCTAAGCCACCTAGCTGTCTCTTATGAGGAAGGCTATGATCTAGAAGGTTCACAGGACATTTTTGTCCTTCTGCCACCTTCCCTGGACTTGGACAGAAGGTGGGTGGTGACACAATCTGTTCTGTTTTGCCGAGCAAGTTTTGGGTGGTTGGATGAAGCCATCTTGAATAGAGCTGGCCCCGGAGATCTAAGGCTCCCTCCCTGGGAAGGGCCAGCCTGTGCCGCAGGACCAGGTCATCCACCTTCCCCAGCGATTCCTTGCGGAGGACGGGTGCTGTTCAAAGGCTGTGATAAAGCTGGGTGCAGAGATGTGGCTGCCAGAGTCCTTATCTTTGTGGTTCGCCCATCTGGAAGGGACACACTGAAAAGCGGCAGATGTAACGGAGTGACGGTTTCCGTTTTGCAGACCCTGCTTTGGTTGTGCCTGAGATTTTCTTTATTCTCTCCTTTGGGTGCTGCGGAGTCAGGACTGATGGGGCACAGCCAGGGGCACCTGCAGGCTCTCCTGGCCTGCAGGAAGTGACCACTCCCACGGCTCGGCGGTGGCACCTGGGGACAGCTGTGCTCGGAAGGTGGAGCCCAAATGTCCCACCAGTGCTCTCCCTAGGACAGTGTCCGCACTCCGTGACTTCTCCCTGCAGCCACAATCTGTAGAGGGGTCTGGGAGGCCCTTGCTGCTGGAAACCTGGGGAGCACCAATTGATGGGATTTGGCCGGGAGATCGGGGGCTCACCAGTAGAGGGGGAAACTGTTAGGATGCGGAAGCCAAGTTTCAGGGATTGTAGGAGTTCAAGTTAGACAAAAGCCCATTCCTCTTAGCCTGCAGGTCAGTCTCTGGGACTTTGGTGATGATGGCGTAGGGCTTTGGAGTGGAGTTCACATACTTGCTGAAATTTATTAACACAAAGGTTTGAAGTAGCATATTCTGTAAAGAAAGTGAGTATCAGTGACACATAAACTCAGCTCAGCAGTAAATCACGAGGATCCCATAATGTCCCTTTATTGTCCTTTTCCTTTCACAACATCTTTCCTCCTGTGCAGTTTCTGTGAAATGCTTGGAAATGCGTTTTGCTTCATTGTGGGCCAAATCCGTCTCTGGAGACTCTTCCCTTCACCCGTCTCATCTGCCTGCCAGATATCTTGACTCCCTTTCTCCTGTAACCTCTCTGATCTTCTGGTGGCCGTGGGAGAAGTGTATTTTTTTTGGTCTTTTTTTTTTTGTTTTCTACAGTGTCTCATGACACAGCTCAGACTCATAGTGATCCTCCTGTGTCCTGCCTCCCAAGGGCTGGGATTATAGGCACGTGCCACCGCGCCTGGATTCCACTGCTGGCTCAGCATGCTCGAGATTGGGGCTGGCGTGGCAGGCGGGCCAGGAATTGAACCCTGGCCCCTGCGCTTCCCTAAGCAAGCGCTTAGTCCGCTGAGCTATACTGCCAGCCCTGAGAAGTGTATCTTTGAAAGCATAATTTTGAGGCAAAACAAATCGGAAGCTCGGGAGGGAGGATGACCAGTCTGTGTGGCTCCTGGTTAATTTCAGCATGAAGCCATCTGCTGCCTGCTGGGTCCCAGTCCATCCTGGGCAGATCTGCCAGGCGCTCGCCTCCCGGCATAGGTGGGATCTGTCACTTAGCGCATGTACAGCATGTGGCCTCTTTTGCCTCCGTGTCAGACTTCTGCAAAATGAAGTTGTAAGATACATCCTGACCCCGTTAGGGCTACATGAAAGTTAGGTGGCCACCTTCAAAGAAGCCTCTTCAGAGTTTTCAAGGATAGTGTAAAGTGACAAATAGTGATTATGACATTTATTATTGAATTCTAGTTTGCGACCTTGTAAAATCAAGGGTAATTTCTCAACCAGTCTTTGCTGTCTGTCTGTCTGTCTGTCTGTCTGTCTGTCTGTTTTTGCCAGGCTGGTGATTGAGCCCGTGACCCACACATCAAGGTAAACCACTAGCCCCTTTTTAAAGTTTTGAGGCAGGGTCTCGCTACACTGTCCAGTCTGGGTCAGAACCTGCGAGCCTCCTGTCTCAGCCATCCAGCACTAGGATTACTGGCTTGCACCATCATGCCTGACATTTTTTTTTTTTTTTTTAATAATCTTCTTTTGTGGTAGATTTCTCAGGGTGATCTCGTTGTCTAGCATCCAGTACTAGTATTGTCCTGTCCTAGCTTGTGTTGGAATATAGATGGGACACATGGTTGGTTAGCCGAT
Source organism: Capromys pilorides (assembly GCA_004027915.1). Classification (NCBI taxonomy): domain Eukaryota; kingdom Metazoa; phylum Chordata; class Mammalia; order Rodentia; family Capromyidae; genus Capromys; species Capromys pilorides. The sequence continues at coordinate 22,025 of PVKN010001723.1, forward strand.
GGCCACCTTTGTAAAGACAACACGGGAACTGGCCTCGGATGGTGACCTAGAAGAGGGCGCAGAGCTGGTGCTGCCGTTAACCGCTGCTGGCTTCCTGCAGCGCCGTCTGGTCAAGACCATCATGAGTAGATCGTCTTGCTTTCTTTTCCCTAAAAGGAAGGACCATGGCAGGAAACGGTGACTTGGGGCCTGCTGAAGGGCTCAGTTGCGTTTTCCAGATAGAGGCTCCTCTGTATGACACACTGCTTTGAACCAGGTTCCTTTATCCTTTATACTTTAAAGATGACAACTGAAGCATGAGAAATGAACTGAGGCTGCCGTCGTTAGGAGACGAGGCAGTGCCCAGGCTCAGGCAGCTGCGCTCTGAGCGGCTGGGCTGACTCCCAGGGGTACAGAGCAGTTTACGCCAAAAAACCGAGTTTGAGGAACTGACCTCTGCCACGAGGCCACAGGCTCAGACACCACTGGGCCCATCTTACGTGCAGCCCTCGGAACAGGTGTGGCCCCAATCCGAGCCCTCGCACCTATGAGCTCTGACCTTGGCCACGTTTATTTCCTGTCCCAGGCTCTTCTTTTCCCTGTCTGGAAGGGGAGGCGGTGGCTGCGTGCTGCTTGAGGGGCCGTGGGGAGTGAGGGCGGCAGATCCAGGGCCGCTGGGCATGGACTGAGCGCTCAGGAAACGGCTGTTGTTACCGGCGCTCAGCGTCATCATTGTCACCAAAGGAGCAGCTCAGATTTGGACAGTCTGGGCACCCAAAGGACACATGGCTGTTTTTGATCACATGTTCTTTGTGGCTGGAGCCAATTCCCCCACTGTGGCTGATGCATTCCATGAACAAGGGTGGGGGGGGAGTGGGGGGGGGCCATGAGGAATGGGTGGGATCTGCCTCCGAGCCTGGGGCTTCTAGCGTGGGGCTCCAGAGAGTGAGCTGCGCTGTGTGGCCTGTGGCCTGCCGGTGTGGAGCAGCAGGGAAAATGGCCCTGAAGCTGTCTGAGGAGCAGTTGCCTGTCTCCCCACTCCCTGAAATGTTACTTTCTTCCATGAACGAGGAGAGCTGAGAAGGGCAGAAAGGTTACCGGTTGTGCTCATTAATTTTCTTTCAAGAGCTGCCACATGTCACCAGATGCCCCCCACCCCCCACACCAGGGCTGTTTGGCCGTCTTCTGTGTGCCCAGGAGAAGCCAAAATGTTAAATTGGTGGAGCTTACAAGATCTGACAGAGAAATTCTTCACGTCTGGCCTGGATGTCTAAGTAAATTTGGTGTAGTCCTTGTGGTCTGGGGCAAACGCTGGAAGCTATTAGAAATCTGAACAAAACCCTCTATTCAAAGACTGCCCGTTTCCTGCTGGGGTAATCCAAGTATCAAACATGAAGAAATATGGGCAGGGGGAATGTGGCTGTGCGGGGCAGAACCACCAAGGTGTCGGCGACGTCCCTCCACATGTCTCAGAATGCTACTTCCACTTGATCATCTCGGATAAGTGATTTCTTTTGAAAATAAGAGCTCTGCTTTCCCCTACCAAGTGCCAAAGAGAATTGCTTGGATTTCCTCTTGTCCGTCAAGCTTAGGCCAGGGAGCCTTTCTCCTCCCCTTGAAGTTTTGGGAGCCTTATGTTTTGGTTTTGTTTTATTTTTTCCTTTCCTTCTAAATTTCCTTCCAAAATCAAAAAATATCTTTCATTAGTTATGGTTGTGGACTCTATGGCTTTAGACCCAGCCAGCTCAGTGACTGGAAGCTATTTTATTAAGGTTTTTATGGAGAGGTTATGGTTTATCTCACGAAATATCTGAAGTTCATCATAAACAGTTTCCTTTCTGGAGAGAAATTTATTTTCTGTGAAATTCCAGGTGTTCTTTTACGTAGACTTGAAAGGAACAGATTTGATAGTCAGTTCAGTTCTTTTTTTTTTTTTTTTTCCCTTCCCTGAGAAGAATGTTTTCGTTGTGGTGGATTAATTGCGGATGAAATCAGATAACCTAGGTGAAACCCCCGCGAGTGCCCCGGGAAGGTAGCTGTCTCAGCGAACTGTGGCCACGCGTGCTGCGCGGTCAGCTGTGCTGTGCTGCCCGGCTGCAGCTGGTGGCGGGGGCTGTTCCGTCCCCGCTGTCCTCAGTCCGTGTGAGAATGAGTTTGGTAGACAGCCTTGCTCTTCCTGGCCTTCAAGTCTGTGGGAAGAGGGACAAGCCTTAGTCACCATATGGGTCTGAGCAGCACAGCACACACACAGTTCAAGCACCTACAGTCATTTAGAAATGAATGACTGAGTGGGATTGTTGTATGTATGTATGTATGTATGTATGTATGTATGTAAGTGTGTATGTATTTGGTGCAGGGTCTCGCTACACAGCTTGGATTTGTAGTGATCCTACTGTTTCAGCCTCCCAGTACTGGTATTACAGGTGTGTGCCAACGCATCTGGTCTTAGTGGCCAGTTCAGCATGCTCTGGGGTGGGGCTGGAGTGGCATGTGGTGCCAGAGATTGGCCCTGGTCCCTGCACTTGGCCAGCAGACTGTTAGTCCCCTGAGCTCTCTTGCCGGCCCTGGGGCAGTTTTATGGACTTGAGTGATAGGCCAGGTGGTCTCGCCTGGTGAGGGGCAGGCCCGGCTCCGGCTCTGGTGCCCAGGTTTCTGACTGGCCTTGGCTTCTTCCTACTTGATTCCTTTCCTGAGGTGGTCCTGCCTCTAGTGCAGGCTATTGCTTCACTAAGGGCTTCAAGGATGTCACTCACAGTCCCAAGCACGTCCCTTTCCCCATAGAGTCTGTGTGATGTGTGACATGCTTGGAAAGATAACAAGGCCTAGGAATAACAAACCCACTGCGGTGACTTCTAAGGTGTTCCAGCTGCGTGTGATGGCCAGCGCTTGCTTGTCCAGGCCATGGGCCTGGCTTATGTCACCGTGATGTGGTGGCTCCCTTTTGGGGAGGTTTTTGTTTTTCCTCCAGGTTATGTTGACCTTGAGGGCAAAAATTCTTCCCATCTAATGAAAGTCACAGCGATTTATGGACCTGCTTTGGGCCACTTGCCCTTTATACATTAGCAGAAAAAATAAATCTAGACAATTCATGGGTTACTGGAGGGTGATGTCAAGGACAGCAGGGCCCTTGCAGCCCACCTTGCTTGCTCTGTCTACCTCGCCAGATCCCAGCAGGCCCAAGGATGTTGGCGTGAGAGGGAAGGTCACTGTAACCCAGGGTCGCCCACCTGGGTCGTCCTGTTCAGAAACACAGGCTGCAGGGGGAAGGGAGCTTCCTGTCCTCATGGGTTTCCTGCCACTTTATCACTCATGCCTCTCATTTGTTGCTCAGAGTGTTTGGACACCAGGGATTCCGTAAGCAGCTCCTCAGTGGGTGAGGGCCCAGATGGGAACGTGGGCCGCAGGATCTCGTCGCCTCAGAAGGCAGCGGATCGCAGGTACATGTGGAGCCTCACAGGCTGCCACAGATCGCTCTGCGACTCATTTGGCTTTGGAAAAATTCCTTCATCTTCTTTCCAAATCTTTAAGTTGTAAATAACACACGGGTGGTCAAAGCGCAGGGCTAATATCTGAAAAAGCTGCGATGTCGTGAACCCCCTCAGCTGCCCTCCCCTGGCCTCGAACGCGCCGATCCTGTTGCTCTTGCCGCTTTCGGCAGCAGCTCTGGACTCCTCTTTCCTAGGTGTCTTTACGAGGTGCCGTCAGAGATACAGTGAGGGCTGCTGTCGAGCGCCGCCCAGCGGAAGGGCGGGGCATGAAAGCCTGGCGCTGTGACCCTGTCCACTGTATTCTCTGCGCCTGGCACCAGACGACTCCGGCGCCTCTCCGAAGTCTGAGTGACTGTGAGAAGCTGACAGTTTCAGGACTTTGAGGAGGCCAGGAGAGGAGAACTAAAACAATAGAAGAAAGAGCTTACAGAGCTGCTTCAGAAAGTGCCCAGAGGGGTGGGAAGAGTATATCCAGCGCAATGAGAAGGCTTTGAAGGGGGCGAGTGGCACGCGGCGCTCTCTGTGCTAAATTTTATTTTATCTTCTGTGTTTAGTACAGGGTCTACAGGGTCTCACTACACAGATAGGACTCATAGTGATTCTGCTGTTTCTAGCCTCCCAAACGCTGGGATCACAGGCACGTGGGCCACCACACCCAGTCTCCTTGCCATCTCACTGTGCCCGGGAGGCGGGGCCAGCACAGCAGGCTGGGGATCGAACGCTGCTCCCTGTGTCTGCCTGAGCAGGCGCTTTAATTCACTGAGCTATCTGGCCCGCCCTGTGTTAAATTTTAGAAATGCAACATTCACCATATTCTTGGGTCATATTTCACATGCGCCCTCCTGGGAGGTTGTTTTAGGTTTTGAAATGAGCTGTGGAAAGCGCTGGCATGGTGATTTGTAATGAATGGGAGTTCTTGGGAGTCTGTTTGGTTTTGGAGGAGGTGGTCACTTCCCCTGGGGGATAGGGACCTGAGTGAAGGGGTAGAAGGAGTGCGTGGGGGACGCAGGGGTGAGGTTGGGGAGCGTGGTGAGGAGAGCAGAGAGAAAGCCTTCTCCAGGACTCACCTTTTACACACGTTGTCTTTGCTTGTAGCAAGCAGGCACTCATTTCGCGTCGTCAGTGTTTATGGCACGTGAAGCAAGCCCTAGAGCACTGAGGGCTCAGCCGAGGCCCAAGGCCAGCAGCTGCATCTTGCTGTGCTTTCTCCTGCATCTTCCACCACCAGCTGCTGCTGTTGAGCAGTGACATCAGGCTCGCAGGGCTCCCAGCTGCCCACGGTGGTCTCTCTGCAGGAACAGTGGCCTCACGTTTCCTTAACGCAATCAGTTGTTCTAGAGGTGGGTCTAGACCTCTCAGCCCTTTGTGTGCAGGGACACCTGGGGGCTGAGAGCAGGGCGCCTCAACCAGTGACAGCTATGCTTGTTATCAGTTGTCAATCACTCATAATAATCCAGAACTTTTGTGTCTCAGAGACCCCTCCCTGGTACACTGGTGTCCATGCACTGGCCCGCGGCTCTGCTGGGCCGGGCTGACTCTGGCCTGCATGCCCAGCCTGTGGCAGCCTGCCGCGTCCGTGAGACAGTGGGCCTGACTGATGCAATGGGTCTCGCATCTTGCGAACCGGCGCAAGCAGGAGGGAGGCCTTTGTGCAAATGGGACTCGCCGAGTGCTCCGTTTTCTGATTTGAGTCAGAAAAAAGTACTCACACACACAGGCACACACACACAGACACTGGCACATAGACACAGACATACATAGGCACACACACAGACACACATAGACACACACAGGTACATACACACATATATAGTCACATACACACTTAGGCATGGAACACTGCTTTGTGCTGTTCAGTTATTAAGTGCCCCACCTGGTCGCCACTGTAGCTGTAACCTTGTTGGCGTCCCCTGGGCTGAAAACGCGACCAGGGAAGCCCTCATCCCCGTTATCCAAGTGCGCTTGCTGGGCTCCTGGGCGAGCGGTGCTGGCTGAGAGGCTTGGGCAGCAGTAACCATCGAGAGGACCCTAAGAAACCCACAGAAGGGCTGGGGAGCCCAGTGACGTACGTGCCCACCCGCCAAGTGTAAGGTCCCGAGTTCTATCCCTGGTACCACAAAAAAAAAAAAAAAAAAAAAAAAAAAAAAAAAAAAAAAAAAAAAAAAAAAAAAAAAAAAGAAGAAGAAGAAGCAAAGAAGCCCAGGCAAGCATCCTTACTGTGGCTTCCTACGTGGTTAATGCGAGGCTGACATATTATAAAGCTAATTTGTTTATGATGTGTCACTTAATTACATGCTCTGTATATAATGTGCTTCTGAAATTATTATTTACTGCATCAATGTTACAATAGAAACTAAATTCAAAGCAAAACTGTGTGTGGGCTCACCATTTGTACAAGTGAGACCTTTAATGTATCCGCGGGTTCATTAACAGCCCCTGTCCCTCGCTCCCCGACCTCATAAAGAGGCAGACCCGTGGCTTCCGCTGGTCTTGGCTTCTGGCAGCTTCCGGCCGCTCACTTCTGTGTCATCAGCTGCCTGTGCCTGGGACCTTAATCCCATCTGCATGTGAGCACTGTGCTTAGAGAACCGGGACTTGCACTCTCACCTTCTAGGTCCCCCTCCCCCAGCCCATTATTTTTTCCGTGTGATGAGATTGAGAGTTAGGGACAGTCAAAGGAGCGCCCGGAGTTTGTTGTCCGAGTCAGTAGTCAGTACTTTACTAGGAACCTCTCAGAGGGACCACTGTCCTTCAGGGTCAAGGACAGACACCTGGCAGTGAGGTTTGCCATGCAGGAGAAAGCCTTATCGGTTTTGGCAGAGGAAGGAATACCTAGGAAACCGTGAAGCACGCCTACGTTGGCTGCTTCTGCAGTGCTTTGGACCTAGGTTGCATGCATTTGTAGACGTGGATGTCTTCTGTCTCATTCTCCTCCAAGGAGGTGTTGGGGGACTGAGGTGCTACCTGGAAGCTTGCACGAAGCCCAGAGCAGGTGGAGTGCACACGACATTTTCTAAAAGGAGCAGCAGGAGCAGGGAGAAGTGGAGTGAGGAGCACTGGCCGGCTCTGAAGGCAGACGGTGGGGCTTGGTGGCCTTGGGCAAATTCCTTGGTGCTCCTGAGCGGGGATAATTGCAGCGCCCACCTGCACGGCTGTGGCGAGGTTCAGCCGGTAGCATTACCAGTGCGCTCAGCACAATGCCTGGCACGAGTGGGGAGCATGCAATCAATGCAAAACGTCAGCGTCATTATTTCCTGCTTCACATTAGAATGTTATCGCTCCCTAAACTGGTAGCCTGGGTCTAGGCCAGTAGTGGCATCTTTAAACTATTTTCAGGATCTCACAATCTAAGAGAAGTAGGCGCTTCTGGTCCTTGGGATAGGCCATGGTCTTAGAAACATGGAACCTGCAGAGGGAGGGTTCCAGGAGGTCTCCAGGGTGGAAAAGCGAGGCTTCCAGCTGAGCGAGGTGGGGGTTTCCTTAGTGGGAACCTGTGGGCTCCAAGGCCCAATGGGGGCAAATGGAGGGATGCGGGGCTGTGGAGGTGACCACCGCCCCAGGGATCGTGTTCCTGTGGGGCTCCTGGAGCTGGTCCCCTCTGGAGTCTCTGTGCTGAGCTGGGGGACTGCCCTGCTCTCCCTGCCAAGTGCTCTGAGAGCCGTGAGAACCATGGGGAGCCTCGGAGCAGTGAGGAAACTGCAAAGACACGAGGAAGGAGGAACCGGTTTCTCTACCCAACTTGGTTAAGCACTTGCTCCAGGCGACCAGACGGACTCCAGGAGACACCTGTCTCTACGGTGACTTTTTTTTTGTGCGATTTAAAATGACATCACTTGACTTTGACGCTGCACCAAGGCTGCTGTAGACTTAACGTTACGTCCGTTTTCCCATGCTCATCCTGGGGAAGACTGACGAGTTTGCAGCGCACAAGTGCCCGGCTAGAGTGGAAGCCTTCCGGCAAAGGAGAGAGCCAGCGGCTTTCTGAAACTGGGCACGATGTGAATGAAGTCATTATTGCTGTAATGAAATGCATTTTAGCTGGGGTCTTGGAGCCATTTGTCTTCTCATTTTAATATTGAGTCATTCATTTCCACTAATGAGACGCTGTCAAGATTAAACCCCAGCCTGCCCTGCGCTTGCCAACGTGAAGGCCTAACCTGAATTGTGGCTTTGCGAAGCACCCTGCATGAAACTTGGTCGAGAAGTAAGAACAAACCGAGCGCCTGGTTTCAACAGAAACTGTCAGCACGCACATCTGCAGAGAGACTCACGGTAAATATGTTTTGTGTTACATACCAGGGTGGTCCCTGGCAAGTCCTGTGGTAAAGTCCGATACTCCCCTGCCCTGGTAAATTTGCATACTTTGTGCACGCTGTGTAAATCATCTTTTGATGACCCTCCCGAGGATTATCCGCCATGAGAACCGTGTCTTCACAGGAAGCAGCAAGGTGGAGGGAGTGCGGGGGTGCTGGGGCTGCCCCTGGCTCTGCACCCCCTGCTGTGAGCAGGTCAGGGCCCCTGTGAGCTCCTCTGCCTTGGGTTTCCCACCTGCCACAAAGGGCCGTAGGGTTTATGGGGCAGTGGTGTCCGAGGCGTATGGAGCTGACGTAGGCGGCTACCGCAGGCCGCCAGTCGCTGGTCTTCTCTTATGTGGGTTTAAAGACGCACGCACCACCCAGCTGGTTTTCCCCAGACCTGTCCAAGGCCACCTCCTGCCCTCCCTTCCGTGGCTGTCCCTCATGGCCCGCAAGAGTGTGGCAGACAGGCTGATTCTCCTTGGCTCTGAGGGCGTGCAAGCCCGCTCTGAGGGAACCGTCCTTCTCACTGCAGACCAAACACAAAGGGTCTTTGGGTGGCGCAGTGTTAATCTTTCACCTCTCCCCTTAGTGGCGCTAATGGAGGCTATAATTATCTCACTCCTTAGTCCTAATCTCTTGGTTTCTTCAAATCCCCCAAGAGTGAGAATATTTTGTACTTTCGGGATCTCGTTGGCCTCCCCAAACCTAGAGAAAGGCAGCAGGAGGGTGGAGAGGGCTGCAGACACTGTCCATGTTCTCTGCGTTATCGGGTGCACCCGCGATTTATTTATTTTTTTGCAGTGCTAGAGATCTAATTCGGGATCTTGCGCTTGCCAGGTAGGTGCTTATGCCACTGCGCTGTCTCCATGACTTATTTTTTGGAGACAATATTTTTTGTATGCCTGTAGAAAAGCAGCATCCTGTCCCCTCTCTCAGGGATGGAGAGCTAGCCAGCCCCGTGTGACAGGGGACAGGCTGCCTGCGTCTCCTCGCTCTCTGAGACATGGGTGACCTGTGGGCGGGGCCCTGGCCGGCTGTGGGAGCTCTGGAGGCCCCGGAGGAAGGCTGTTTGGGGCTGGGCTTCTTTTCCTTCTAAGTTGCACCCCCACTCACACTTCTCTGAGCCATTCTGAAACAAAGAGAAAACAAAACCTTGTGTGGAAGGAACACCCCGAGAGAGACGCCTCCCCAGCCAAGGGGCCCCTCTGAGTTCTCACCTATCCACAAAGTCCGAGGAGCCCCGGGTAGACTAGGCCCCCATCTCCACCAGTTCCCCTGATGGAAGCAAAAGGAAAAAGTGTAACTAAAAACTATCAGAACTGCTTCAAGAAAAACACTTTATGGACAATTCATTGCCTTATCTACATGGATGCTTGACATAGCAGAAGCTTTTTTTATGTCTTTACTCGGGTAGCACATTGTTCAAGAAAAAAATAAGAATATTTAAAAATCATATAAATAGCAGTACTGAACACATGCACAAATCTTAATTTTTAATGAAGGTTGCCATAGTTACAGGAAATATATTTAAGTTTAAAGCCATTGGGCCGGCAATATAACTCTGCAGTCTAAAGCACCTGCTTAGGCAAGTTTAGGCAACTGCAGAGACTGTGGTTCAATCCGGGCGCCACATGCTGTGCCAGCCCCACCCCCAGGGCAGGCTGAGCTGGCCATAACCTAAATAAATAAATGAAAGTTTAAGGGGCCGGAGAGATGGTTCAATGGTCTGAAGTGCCTGCTTAGGCAACTGCAGGGACTGTGGTTTGATCCCCAGCACCACATGCTGTGCCAGCCCCATCCTCAGGGCAGGCTGAGCCAGCCATACAAAAAAAAGTTAAAAAAAATGTTAGAGAGAGAGAGAGAGGCACCATTGTAGTGGTTTTGATCTGCTTTTTCCCTTGGGAGTGCTCGTTTTTGGGGATGTGTGTGTAGATCTTGCCCTCAGATGCTTCTCCTCAAAACTGGAAAACATTTGGCTGGAGGAGCACTACCGAGTGCCGGCTACTGCCGGGATGCCGGCTGGGCTCCGGCTGGACAATAGGGGCCTGTCACTGGGGCCACAGTTTCTCCGTTTCTGGGAGAGCGTACAACATGGACCAGAACTCCCTACAAGCGAGGCCACTGCTGGTGAGATAGGTACTTGCGGTCACTCACAAAGGAGCTCGGCAGTGAGAAGCTGCCTTTCCCCTCTAGCTAGTTAGCTCTTGTTTTAGAAATCTCGTTTTGGCTGACTTGTGCTCGTGCTTGCTCTCAGCCAACACTGTCAACATTCTCAACAGAAAATGCGTGTGAGATACTCTTTTCCTGCTTTCGGAGGGCTGGCCTCCTTCAGCCTCTCACAGGTGATTACAAGCTCCTGAGGGTGCTTGGGGCCTTGCCAGCGGTGGTGGAGCAGGACAGGAGAGGGCCTGCAGCGTCCGCCCCTTGGCTGGTCTCACAGGCCACCCGTCTACCTCTACCCTGCTCAGGAACGGGCTCTCACCGCCAAGAGGGTGGTGCTCCTGCTTCTGCGGCACCAGAGTCGCTGGGCCTGGATGCCCTGTCCCCTCAGTGAACGAGATGAGCGGGTGTGTGATGGATCAAGATGTCCTAGGGCTGCTTCCTGCTTCCCCCTAGGGTGGCTCAGGCCCCCTTGATGTTGCTAGGAGATGACAGACGTGTGTGCCTGCAGCTTTCTTGGCCAGCACGTAGTCCCCATCACTCCACGCTTTGGACGTCCCCTGCCGTTTTCTCTTCCTGCTGTCCACTGGAGAGGTTCTAGTTTGTCAGTTTCTTAACATGCTTGGAAACAGGACGAAATGCCTCAGATCTGATCTGATCTGATGAGCACGGTGAGGCAGGGCACTTCTGTTGTGACGTGGACGCCTCCTGAACCTTTGAGTTCCACCATGTTTACAGACGGTGGGGGCGGGGGTGGCAGTGAGCGTGGTCGGAAGCCACTGTTCAGAGTCACACTTCCCACCAAGAAATGTTTGGCCCTGGCCGAGCAGCTTAGCTTCTCTGTGCCTTAGTGTCCCCATCTGGACAATTGGGGATCATCAGAGTAGTTGTTTATGGGGTGGTGATAGGCAGTAAGTGAGCTGCCGAACGCCAGGTGCTCACGATGCTGCTTGGCATGCGGTCAGCGCTTTGCATTAGCCTCTATTGAGTTTAAAATGAAAAACACACATCCGAGGGTCTAAAGCGCGGTGCGTTTTCTCCTTGAGACTTTGGCCCTTCTCAGGGCCATGCCTGAGTCCTGGTGCCGCCGCCCCTGTGTGCTCCTGGCTGTTACTTGAGCTCTCCCAGCTCTGCTTTCCCTCTGCAGGAAGCGCTTACAAGAGTAAAACCATTTGCATTTGCGAGCTCTAATTAAGAGTCTAGAGGGCAGTAGCCAAGATTTATACCTCTTTGCTTTTTTTAATTCTACCTGATATGCCATGTGCACAATCACTGCTAAATTAAAAGAGTAAATATTTAAAGTGAGTTTCCCCTTGGGCCTTAGACTGTAGTGGAGAAACGGAATTCCTTTGTGTGACTGAAACCGTGCGCTCTTACGTTTCTGGGAGGGTTTGCCTGGTGGTTCTAAAGAGTATCTTGTTTCCCACCTGCGCACTCATTTACTTGGGCTTCCAGGCGCACTGGCTCGGTCGATCACCTTTCTGCTCCTTAAAGCTTTCTGGAATGCCCTGGAAGCCCCCAGGCACCCTGCGCACCGAGCTTCCAAGGGTCCTGCGAGGTAAATAATCAGGTGAGTGATGGCGTTGCAGCCAGTGTTCCCGGGACTCTGAGGTTCATTTTGCTTGTGACCTTAAAGCTAAAGCAAGTGGGTTGGGACTATTTTTAAAAATGGTTTATAGTTATGAATGTTTTCAAATCTTGGTTGGATTTTAAAGGTGGGTTAAACTGTTAAAGTGAATATAAATTAAAACCAGTTAAATAGAGGAGTCCCTAGTCCATTCTGTCTTTAGTGTGCTTAGAATTCCATAAATTTTATGGATTTCAAAATCCTTGCCTTGTTTTTGAGTGTTTCCAATAAGACGGAGTGAGGTGGCGCACACCTTTAGGAGTGTTGGGAGCTGTTACCAGGAATGCTGCTTGGCTCACACTTCAAGAAGGCGCGGGACTGTTGGTTCATAAAAACGTGCGGCTGATTTTCCTGGGACACGTGCATGGCTTCTATAGAACTCCATTTTTCACTCCCTCCCACCCTGTGTCACTTGAGCACGTTTGCAATTCATCAACTGATTTCTGAAATTCCTTACCCCCAAGTGGTCTATATCCAGCTACCTAAAGTACAGAGACAATATGGGGAGAAGGGACATTTTCTTAAATGCCAGTGTTGTCCAAGGGCTTGGTGAACAGCTGAGTGCTACTGTGAGACAAATTGGAAACTGTTCTCATCAAAAAGAATGCAGTTGTGTGTTTCCATGAAAGAGATTGTGTGTGTACGTGTGTGTGTATGTGTACATGTGCGCGCACATCAGCCCCACCCCCTCCTACAGGCTCAAGGCAGCATTTTAGGTTGACTCTACCGAAATGAGGTCATGCTGCAGCTTCACCCTCTAAAGCCAAAATACACAAGGAAAAACTGCAGATCTCATCCAGTAAGAATCTCATCTCTTGCTTGTCGTTGTTCTTGGTTTTGCCAGAAAAAAAAAAAAAAAAAAAAGTAGCCCCGGCTTTGGCTTAGAAGCAGTGACTCTTTCATGCAATAAAAATACTATTTAGTTTTGACTTTTGAAAAGATTTTTGTAGAAAATGAAGTATGTGAGAATTAATGTTGACCTCTTCTTTCTGACGTGAAACTTTTGATTTCCCAGCAAAGCTGGGCCTTTCCTTTTGGACGCCTGACATGGAAAGAACAGTAACCTTAGTTTTGTCCTTATTCAGCCATGGAACCCCAGAGTTGAGGGGAAATCCTCTCCAGGTAGAAGGCCATTGGACCACATCATCACAGATGTACATGGTGGCCAGTGCAGGTGACTTCATGAGTCTCCTCCCCTCTCCACCACAGTGCTGCCAGGGCTTTGGGGCCAGTTGGTGCAGGCCATCCTCGCTTGTGATGTTTACGCTTCACTTGCTCTGTTCAGCGGTGTGGGAAAGAGTGACCCTGGGTGGGTGACAGGAGGAGCCTGTGGGTAGGGCCCCAGAAATGTTCTGTTTAAAACACTGTCTCTGAAGACCCTAGGCAATTGCTCTTACAGAGGGCTGAGGCCACCTCTGTATCTTTTCTGTATTGTTTCTGGTGGAAACTTAGTGGAGACTGTAAGAGTCCAATTTCCAAGGAAAGGGGAAAATTGTTTAGCCTCTGTATTTGGGAGAAGGAATTCGTGAACGCTACGTGGAAAACAGCGAGTGAAGGAGACCAAGCTGCTGTCAAAGTTCATCGCACTCTGATGCATTCAAAGAGAAGAGGGTGGAGATCCTGATGCCCTGGCGAGGGGCGTGCGCAGCCTGCAGGTCGCTCTCTGGATGCGGGGCTGACGCTTCCTCACCGCCCAGGTCCTCACCCAGGACCCGTGTCCCGAGCAGACGCTGTCCTGGCGACGCCTCGGCGTCTCGCTCAAGTTCAGGCAGTCTTTTCCTCCCTGTTTCTGCTTCCGTTCTCTGCACCTGTGGGCAGATGGCGTGGCTTCTGTGGCTCGCTGCCAGGGGCTTGTGCAGGCCCAGAGACCAAGGGGCCTCTCAGGACGCCGGGGACGCTCGATTTCCAAGCCACCGTAGCAACCCAAGCCATTTCTTTTTGTCCTGTGTCATTCCCTGGCATTGGGGACCCACTGGGAACAAACCTGTGTCCCTGGCTCGGCAGTGTCCACTGGCATAGTCGTGACCTCATGACTGCCCTGGCCCTGCTCTCTGTCCACTTCTCATCCACTGACTCCTGAGAGCCGAAAGGATCCTTTCAGAAACACCTGAACCAGAGGAACCGCCCTACCTGCAGGACCCTGCAGAGCCGACTTCAGGGCACCGGAAGTGCGCTGCGGCATTTCCGGTTGTAGGGGCTGCTCCTCATCCGGGTACTCGGTGAAGCTGGGCCTCAGCCAGGCGCCACTTTCTGAGAAGGCTGCTATGTTGTAGGTTCTAAACATTCATTAGTTGAGGAACTGTATTAAGTCCTTCTCTAACAGGTTTGGCAACTTTATATATTAAAGCTTACTTTGAAAGATAAATTAAAAGACAGTAAGCCGTAAAATGAGAGAATAATAGAAGTCATAGGACCTTAAAATGAGTCAAATTTTATAGTTGAGCAAGAATAGAAGCTTTGAGTAAAGTGATACGTATTATCCTCCTGGTAATAAGAAAGGAGGCTTAATGGGATTAAAGTACTTCTTTTTTTCTCTTTACAGTGCAAACCTGGAATCCTGGGCTTGACAAGTGTTCTACTGCTGAGCTACAGCCTCAGCCCTAGGTTACTTAGCTCTTTGTATCTGGTGAAAGGAAGTCCCCATGTGGTGATGAGTATTTCCTGACACTAAAGTTGGCCTGATAATTATAACCTAAAATGAGAGAGAGAGAGAGAGAGAGAGAGAGAGAGAGAGAGAGAGAGAGAGAGAGATGGGAGATGGAGCATGAATATGAGGGAAAAGAGCATGATAAAGAGGATGACTGAGCAAAAAACCCTCTTTGTTGTGAGCTGTGTCTTCTGTTGACAGGGTTGTGAGAGACTAAATGAAACAAGGTGGAAATAAAAGCCTGTGTGTAACTTGGGGAATCTTTAGACCACAAGGGAGACAGGACATTACCTACTACTACTGGTCAAAGGTAAGGGCCAAGCCCACAAGTGTGGACATTACCTGTGTTGCCAACATTGTCCTGATACGTATTCTGTGGTACCTCAGTTTTGATGAATAGGTCCTCTAGTCAGGTAAATTTGTAAAATACTGCATATTCACATATTGGTCCAAGCCTGCTCCTAACACATATAGAACACAAGTCAGCAACCATAATAACAAAAAGACCCCGAGAAGTATTACAGTGAAGAGGTGGTATTGAACTGTTTAATCACCATTTTCCCAAAATTTTTGGCCACAGCAAACATTTTAGTACTTCCCACAGACAACACCTGGGGAAATGCCGCATTTATGGGTTGAGGAGAAGAGCAGCATGAGATTAAGGTAGAGGAACTCAGCTCTCTCCTTTGTTGGGAAGAGAGCTGAAATTAAACTCTTTTTCTTTTTGTAGCAAAGGGTAATAGTGTCCAACAAGTGGGGTGTGCATGTGTGTGTGTGTGTGTGTGTGTGTGTGTGTGTCTCCATTTGTGAAGATGGTGTGATCCACAATCCTTTGAAGGAAGGGTCTGGCCAGAAGGAGGGCAAGGTTACCACAAAAGCTCTTCTGAAAGTTCAGGTGATGATACTTGTTGCTGACCAGAGTGCTTGTCTCAAGGAAAGAGCTTAGTGAATGTTGGCCATGACCATTAGCGCTGCTGATTAAACAAGGCCAAAGAATTTATAAGCATGGGAAGATTAGAGCCCTTCCCGCAGAACAAAATCTAGAAGCATCCAGTGACCACAGCCCTTTCCTCCTGGGGCCTATTCCAGCCTGAGGCTGGGCTAATAACTTTAGAAGCAGATGGGGTAATCAGATTCCCACCTGGGACAAGCCCTGGTTGGACCCAGCAGCGTGGACCACACTGCATGTTCCTGTCGTGCTGCTTGGGGGTCGTGCACTGAAGCACACCCTAGGCAGGAACCCTAATTAGTCCCAGTGGAGGACCCAGTGCTGCTCTTCGTGTGCTTTTGCATTATCCCTCTAAAAGATGTCTTGCCTGTAAAAGAGTTTGACTCTAGTAAGCTTATGAGTGACTTGAGCTCTATCTGAGGTCTCAGCTCTCTTGTTGGTTTTGACTTCTAGGCAGCTGACTAAAGAGAGAGGGCATCTGGCGTTCTAGTTATGCTCAGACAAGGTCCTGTGTCCACCTGCCCGTGCACTACACACCAACTCACCACCCTCCCCTCATGGAGGGCTGTGACCCACTTCCTGCCTTCAGAGCCTTGGAATGGGTTTGTACATTGCGCGAAGGGCTCTTTAGGTCTTTGCAAATAACTTCTGGAGAGGAAGGAAATATTTCTGTTTCAGTTTTGTCATTCTGTTCGGCAAGTTCTGTTTTGTGCATATTGGGCAGGCTCTCCTGGGAGATTAAATGTTTACTCCTAAGACCTAAAACAATCTTTCTGTAGGCGGAGGTACACAGAGGGGGGCGCTGCTCCGGAGCGCTGGCCAGGGATGCTGCCGCTCCTCCTCCAACTCCCTGTCAGCATAGCTGCTCCACCAGGCACACTCTCCAACTATGCTGCGGTGTTCTAATAACTGAGCCTCTAGGATTTTTTCCTCTCTGGTTCTGAAGCATGTTCCATGGGGAGGCAATCTTCAAACTACAGTGTTCTTATTCGATGAAACTTGGGCACACCTGTATCCTACCCTGGCATTCAGACTTCCTAAAATTCCTATCAGCTAATAGGTATCAGGATGCACAGCGCTGCAGAGGCCCTGCGTGCCTGGGTGAATGAGAGCTGCACTGTGGGACCCATCCTGGTGGTCTTCGGGGGACACTGCGCCATGCCACAGTCAGTTGTTCTCCTGTGTTAATCACAGTTAGTCCTTCTGCTTGCTGTCCCTGTCAGTGCACAGCAAGTGGGGCAGCCGCACTGGGGCAGCGACTCTGCTGGCTGGCACACAGGGCTCTCCAAGAGCGATGGCAGTCCTGGGGGAACAGGATGACAGGGTGTAGAAATAGGGCGGCGGCCGGGCAGGCAGGCCTGAGGGCGAGGCAAGGTGGCCAGCCCTTCAAGGCAGGGCTGTTGTTGCAGGTCTCAGACCTGTACTGATGGTCGTGGCCACGCCCCGCACTGCACGGCTCCTTCTGAGTTATCCACCCAGTGGGCTGTGTCCAGCGGGGGACACTACAATGATGTCACCGCATTTGGCTTCGTGATGTGAGGGTTGCCAGACTCAGAAAGGTGAAACGTGACTCTTGTCCTCAAATAATTTGTAGGCGGCCTGTAAGTTAGGTGCACGTCGTGTGAAGCCAGGAAAATGCGCAGAGGTGTGTGACGGCTCCAGCGCGGAGGGCTTCTGCGGGGACGCAGCAGACCTTGAACTTCTGGTGGCGGCGGCTGTGGCGCTGAGACCTGGTGACCACTTGCTGAAGGCGTGGGCAGGGGATCAACGTGGAGGAGCGGGCCTTGGGCCCCAGCCGGCTCTGGCCTGGGCGGAGCGGCCCTCAAGTGCGTGCCGGTGCCACAGCCTGGCCTTGGGTTGCGTGCCTGGGCTGAGCTTTCTTGTCTGGGCAGCCCCCCGACTGCTCCGGACAGGGCTGACAGGGCCCCTCTGTACTCTTAGGGCTCGCGCTCCTCTTTAAAGAGTCCTTCCTGGGCCTCGCTGGCCGCTCCCCTGAGACTGTGCAGCGTTTTCCCAGAACAGAAGGCGCCTCCCACAGAGGTGCCGGACCCCGGGGGCTAAGTGCTGAGCTTTGTCTCCCAGCTCTGAGCTTCTGTGGAGGTTGTGAGGGTGGGGGACAGGAGCTGACGCCAGAGAAGGCCAGGACAGCTCAGCCCCCTGCCACCTGCCACCTCCACGTTGCTGGGCATCTCTGGCCCACAGGCCTGGCTTTGGTGCTGGCTGTGCTGGCTCTGCCCAGGCCCTTCACTTCTCACAGCCCTGGGCTCTTCGGTTACCCAGGAGCATTCTCGGCGCTGGGGGATGAGACAGCTGACGACCTGCATGACCGTCCTGGGCCAGCTCTCCCGAGGCGGGAGGCGGCAGAGAAAGCGCACCGTCCAGCTTCTGCCCTGAGGACTGCAGAGCCTCCTGGGAGTCACCACTCTCTCTGTGCCAGGGATGCTCTGGGCAAGGACAGTAGACAGGAGTGCGGTGTCATGAGCCCTGCCATATGGCCCAGCTATCTTGGGAAGCAGCTGGACGCTGGCCTGTCTGGTGTCCACACAGGGCGTTGCCCCCCAGCAACCACAACCAGAGGATCCAATCACTGAGAGGAGACCTCAGATGTCCCCAAGTCCAACTCTTCACCATGGCAAACAGGAAACTGAGGACCAGACAGGGGGAGTACCTTGCTTGGAGTCACTGGCCACTGGTGACAGCACCTGAGGCCACGCCTCTCAGGTTAAAGCTTTGGCTCCTTTGAAACAGATCTATCCATGTGTTCACTCAGCTGCCACGGAGCTGAATCAACCAAGCACGTCTCTACCAGCAGGTGGTGGGCTGAAAAGGGGGGCAAGCACATACCCAGATAGCTCGGACTCAGGGTGCGGAGCACCCCCAAATCCAAGCTCCCAGGGAGTGCTCTGAGAAAGCCGGGGCGGTGTGTTGGATGACTGTCTGAGGAGGCCAGAGAAGATGCCAAGGCGTGGATGGCTGCAGCGCAGGGACCGTGGGGACAGACTCGTGTCCTGCCCACAGCCAAGAGACCTCTGTGCCTCTGTGTCCTCTCAGACAGTGGGTTGAAGGGCAGCTGTGCTGACGGTCTAGAGTGCTCGGGGAAGAGGGGGAGGAGGGTGCGCCCTGCCCCTAGCAGCTTCCTGGGCTCCCGCGATCTCTTTGGCCCCCAGAGGTGTCACCTTGGACAAATGTGACCGTTCTTAGGTTTCCTTCTCCTCAGGCTGTGTCCTCTTCCAGAGCCCCAGGCGGCTGCCCATGACCCTGCAGGGGCAGGTAAGCTGGACATCCGCGTGGACCTGCGTGGCGGCGTGGCTCTGCGCATGCGCTTTGCGCTCGGCTCGCGGAGACCTGGGTGGGGCTGGAGCAGTCACTTACACCTCTGCTGACCAAGGATGTGAGAGAGCGAGCCTGCTGCCAACCCAGCCGCCCCCAGCCTGCCTTCGAAGTTCTCCTTCCTCCAAAAGAAACCCCGCGCCTTCTCCACCCATTCTCCCAGCCCTGACCCAGGCTCAGCTGGAATGCGCAGCCCCTGGCCGAGGGCGCCCCGGGCGGCGCGGAGAGCAGGGGTTTCTGAGTCACTGCCCTTGTCCCGGTCTGCGGTGCTTTCCTACTCTGCAGGAAGGAGGTGGAGAAAGCCTTGGCCCTTCTTCGTGGGCTCCTCCGTGGAAGGGGATTTCCCGTCTGCTTGAGTGCTGGGTTGACCTCAGGGAGACAAGCCGCCGGAGGTGGGCATGGGCGCCTGGGAGCGAGGTCGGAGCTCGTGCGCCCGTGGCTTGGGGCTTGGGGACCTTGCGGGATGGCTCCCTGTGCTGCCCACCTCTCCAGAATGCGCCAGCGAGGAAGAGCCGTGCAGACTTGAGGTCCCGACAGGAGCTGGAGCGGTTTCGATTGCAGAAGGTCATTATTTTTGCCTCCATTTACTTTTCTTCTTTTTAATTAGTAGATGAGTTATGTTTAGTTATCTTAGTTTAAACAATGGTATCCACTCAGGAATTCACCACCCAGGGCAAAGTATAGAACACGGCCGTCATTCCAGAAGGTTCTCTGAGCTCCTTCCAGGGACTCGTTCCCCTTTTCTCTACACAGTAAAAAGCATGTCGGTACTACTGTCACCCAGCCTCAGGCACAGGGCAGTCTTCACTTAGCCCCTGCAGCCTGGGTGGACAAGGGCCACTTTGCTCAGGCCCGGGCTTTGCCCCCATCAGAACACTTCGATTGGGGCCAGCTTTTCTTCAGCCTTGCGCTGTGTCTTGACGACCTTGTCCAGAACGTGGGTGTAGTCCTTCGTACTACATAGCAGAAGATGCCCACCCTAACTACCCACGTGGGTTGACCTCTGCACCTCCCTCTCTGAAACAACTCCTTACAACACCTTGAGGCGAGGACCATCTTTTCTGTGTCACACAGAGTGAAGCTACAGTACAGGAGGTGATGTGACTTCCTCAGGGTCCGGGGCCTCCATCTGATGCTAAGCTGGACATCTCCTCAGCTGGAACTAACATGGTCCACGCACTCAGGCTCCAACCAGCAGTGGACCAGCTCAGCAGCCACTGTGATTAAAGGCAGCGTCCACTGACCAGAGAACAGTCTTCCTTCCCCCTTTCTCATACTGTGTAAATATTTGTCTAAAAATCCATAGGTACTGCGCTTGACAACAGAAAATAGGAAACATCTCTGTCCTGCAGATGGATGTTCCCTCTGTCAGCTTGGGTGCTACAGAAAGGTGTTGTGATTAAACTAGAATAACACTATTATTTGTAACATACAGTTAAGAAAATAGTGACTGAGCCTATGGTGGTCACTAACAATGTAGTTTGGACTTTCATAGCTGCTGTTGGAGGGCCTCGCAGTGCCAGGCAAGGGCTGGGTGTTTAGCATGGGTTACTGGGTTTCTAATCTTCCCCGTTATTCTGTGTTGTGGTAGCTGTTTGTTGCTTGGTAATAAATGACCTAAGATTTAGTGGGTTGGAAGCCTTTTCCTTATCTCACACTAGGTTCTCAGGGCAAGGACTCAGAGTAGCTCATCTGGCGGCTGTGGGCTGTGGCCATGCTGTTGGTGATTCTGGGGTCTTCTGGGCTGATTCGGGGACTGATGGTGTGGGCCCTCGTGTGAATGTGTCTTGGGACGTTCAGGACTGGTGTGCCCGAGAGATGGAGACAGAGAGAAGCACGGGCCTCCGACGGCTGCAGGGCCCCGCCATGCTGACCGCGCTGGGGACAGCTCAGGATCTGCCCATCTGCCCATATTCTTTCCTAACTTAATTTCAGCAGAGATTCCAGAAAGTTCTCTGTGCCCCTTCCACAGAGGCAGGGTCCAGCAATGTCATTTAGGCTGGTCCCAAGCTTGGCAGGTAGCGGTGGCATCCTAGTGCTTCTGCTGGACGTGCCTGAGCACACAGGCCATGCTGGCAACGTGTGGGAAGAGAGTGCGCAAGGGCATGGAGCCTTGGGGCCGCCCAGGGGCTGGCTGCCGGGGCCATGCCAAGGTTCTTGGAGTCGCTGAAGCCCGATGTTCAGGAAATGTGGGCACTGAGAGACGTGAACCCCTCTGGTGTGTCCATCACTTATGCTTCCCGTCACGAATGCCCAGGAGGGGGAGCGTGGGAGAAGAACGAGGCATGGCCAAACAGTCACACCCTGCTTGGGTATCCTTGCTAGGACCCCAGGGTGTCCTGGGCCCTGTTCTTGGACACTGTCCCTTCAAAAGGGCCTGTTAGGACTGGGGGGATAGCTCAGTGGGTAGAGTGCTTACCTGGCATGCGCAAGGCTCTGGGTTCAATCTCCAGTACTACTGAGAAAGAGAAAGAAAGGAAGAAAGAAACAAAGAAACAAAGAAAGAGGGAAAGAAAATGTCCTGATCCTATGTCCTGAGAGACCTAGCCATAACTAAAGATTTGGAAACCCAGTTTATGTACAATATTTTATGGGAGTTGGATATGTCAAGGTTTTTTTCCTGGTATCTTTCTCTGTCATCCTGTGGGTGACTTAAAATGAGTTTTATGTGTTGGCCTGTTGGTGCGGCCCAGCAGCTTGTGAAGGAAACCACCCCGCAGGGAAGGCTGTTGCTTTCCTCTTCTGGGATAATGGTGTGACTAAACCCGTTTTCAAAACTCTGGAGACCCACGAAGGCTGCTGTTGCGCTGCGCAAGCCCGACCATGTGGATGAATCAAGGCCGCTGCTGTGCGCACAGTTTTTCCAGACCAGCCCAAGCCACCCTGGCTCACCACATCCAGGAAAGGACATTTTCATAGTCGCCTCCACTGCAAGAGGACCTGACCACGGAGATAAATCTTCCTGTCATGACCTACTTAGGGGATTTTCATTTTAGGGAAAGAATTCAGGAGATTATATGGTCTCTAGCCAGCCCATTAAATATTTAAGGTTCGGATTGAGCAAATCATAAAAGCTACACATACCTCTCAGGCTCCTTTCCTTTGGCAATTTTGGGATATTAATAGAAACAAAATATCACCTTCCTCGTCCTCTTCACTAATTCCTTCTTTTTCTTGTTGGTTTGCCAGTGTGTCCGCCTAGGTTAAGCGAGTTCATTATGCGTTCTATTCATTCATTCCTTTAATGTTTATTTTGTACCTGAGAGAGTTAGGTAGGAGTAACAGGCTACAAGTAATAGGTATAAAATTCAATGGTAGGTCGATTCTGGGGATAAAAAGATGAAAAAGACAGACTTCTCACCTTCGGGGAGCACACAGGCATCGGCAGAGTGAACAGAGACAAAGATGGATGAAACCCTGCAGAACTCTCGGTGTCTCAGTGCCATAAGGAAGGGGTACGGGGACTTTTCTCAGGATATGGGGTGCTGGTGAGGCGAGGCTTTAGCTCACAAGGAAGAGAGGCGCTGGCGGAGTGAAAAGAGCGGCCAGGAGGGGAGGCTGGCAGGCCGTGTGCTGCTCCAGGAGGTCCATGCAGGAGGAGTGTTTTTCTTGTGGAAGTCTGTCCTGGGCTGTGGCCACCAGCCTGCGCTGGCCTAGCCCGGCTACCACTGATGAGCCCCGGGAACCTGGACACGTTGCCAGTGTTCTCCACACTTCCACTTTCTCATGGGCAGCAGGAGTGAGTGGGTCCCAGTGCGTCGCAGATACGCACCCTGTGATTTCTGAGCAGGGAAGGGTGACGGTGTGGCACTCACGAGACCAGCTGTGTGTCCCCCGCGTCCCAGGGCAGGCGTAAACCACGTCTGGGCTCATCAAGTACTTCCACCAAGCGCCGACTGGCAGAAGGGTGCCTCAGCGTGGCTGCCCATTTGGAGATGGGCTTGTTGCCATGGCGCTAGCCACACTGCCCGACAGTGCTGGACGTGGCGTCAGGGGAGAATGCCCCCTGGGGGTGGCTGGCCACTCATCCAGGCAGTAAATGGCTTCTGTGTAGTGCACTGGGGGATCTGTGCTGAGGGGCAAGCTCAGACCCAGGTGGCACTTCTGCCACCAAGGTGGTGTTGGAGCGGCTGCCCATCCTGGGTTTGCCCAGTGTGAACAGGAGCACAGTGCGGACTCGCTCCTGCTGGGCACAGGCTGAGATCCAGCCAGGGGAGAGGGTGCGTTGGCTGGGCCTTGGGGACAGTACTCACTTGTTTGCCCATATGCTTCTGTGCCAGGAGACGAGAAAAAAGGCTGCTTTATAATTAAATGAATCTGTCATGGCATGTGCATGAAGGCACTGGGCTGCTGCGGATCTCTTTGTTTTGTCTTTGGCTGAGTACAGATAACCCTCCTCTTCCTCCTCCTCTCCTTCTTCCTGCCCTTCCTCCACCCTTCCCTTTACTCTCCCTCCATGCTTCTCTTCCCTCGTTTCTCTCTTTTCTCCTGGTTCTCCTCCTTCACTTGCCCTCTGCTTCTCTCCCTCCTCCTCCCCACTCTCTGCTCATCTTTGCTGGATTTACCAGCATTTCTCCCAAAATATCTTGGAGATCAAGGAAGCAGCGGTCTCCCTCAGTCAACATGACACCAAAAGTATTGGCAGTGTCTGGGCGGTGCTACGTAAAGTGGGTCTACAGCTAGAGCCTCAGGTTTATGATAAGACAATTTGGTGGTGATGGCACCGCCAAATCCACTGTGTTGTTCTGTGCCTCCATCCATCTCTCCACTCATCCATCCATCCATCCACCCACCCACCCATTCACTCATCTACACATCCACCCATCATCCATTTATCCATTCACCCACACATTCATCCACTCACCCATTCATTTACCCATTCATCCATCCACCACCCATCCACCTATTAACTCACTCATCCATCCACCCATCCATCTACCTACCTACCCACTCATCCATCCATCCACCAACCCACCCATCCGTTCACCCATCCACCCAACCACCCACTCACCCAACCATCCATCTACCATCCATCCATCCATCCATCCATCCCTCCATCCATCTGTCCACCATCCATCCATCCATCCATCCATCCATCTATCCACCATCCGTCATGCCCTCACATCTCCTCTCTCCCTTCCTTCCTCCCCCAGATCAATGTGTGCAGTTAAATTCCTGATGTTTGTGTGATCACGTCAAGGCATGACTTCTACGGCAGACAGGGAGGCTTGGGGCTCCCTGAGTGGGAGAACACGGGAGAAAAGTGACAAGGATCCAACTCTTGTTCACACAGAACCCAACACCCTGTGTAAGCTCCTGTCTTCTGGGCCCCAGTTGGGAGTGAGCACAATGGGAAGAGAGAAAGTGGTGGTCACAAGCACCCCGAGAGCCCTGGCCCTTCACACTTGCGGCTGGCGTGGCATTTGCTGAGCCCCAGGCTGGTGCTCTTCCTCTGGCTGGAACAGCGCGTCTCAATTGCTCTCTCCTCATGTTATGGGTACGATGGTGTGGAAGGAGCCTTTGGCACCAGCGTTTCCCCAGCTCTGAAAAACCCTTCCCTGCAAGCTTTCGAGGTGTGCTGTCGATGCTGCCTGTGTTGAGTGCCCCTCTGACTGGAACATCCTTTCTGAATCCTGTCTGGAAGATGAGCAGTGCTGGTGGTGTCTGGTGCATGATCGTGTTTGATGTAAGTGTGTGGCTGGGCCAGAGTTACCGAGCTTTTTGGTAGTCTCATCATCTCAAGCTAAGAGTTACACTCTGCTATGTGACAGTCGGCCGGTGGCAATGCTTGGATGGAATTAAGAGAGTGCTCAGTTGAGACATCCATGTCCTTCATGGAACACAGGAGCATTGGACTCAGAAGTACAAGTAGATTCTCCTTATTTTTCTCCCCAGGCTTGTTAAGGAGTCAGCTAGAATTTTGTTTGCAGGTTGGCTGTACTCCGGCCCTGAGACTTGGGATACACTCTGGGGAAATGAGTCACTCAAGGGGCGCCCCGCCAGCAGGTGGCTGGACTCAGTAGGGGGACACCTTGCTGGAGTTGAGTTTGAAGCTGAGGAGGGGCAGTGTTGGGGTGAGGTATGGCGTGTCCAATCGGCTAGATAGGAAAATCTGAGCTAGATGGCCGGTGTCCGTGGCCCTCCTAAAGCTCCTCTTAGGGACTGAACTGCCAGCATTTCTGAGTGGGGACTCAGCTTCTCGTTCCTCTCCTGGCACCTCCAGGGAACCAAGTCTCAGAGGAATAAGTCCCTGTCCCTGGACGAGTGGCAGTGGCTGAGTAGACTTGTTCTTAGTTGTTGGAAAGTTCAGAATGTTTTTCTTTTCCACTTGATTCTAGATGCACTGTTTTTCTATTTTGTCTTCCCACTTTGTGTTCCCTCTGGTGCTGCGTGTCGTTTCTATTCAGTGCCCTGAGGTGTCCTGGGGTTGGCCTTCCTGAGATGGGCTAGGGCCTCTCCAAGTGCTGGGTGCCTGCCGTCCCCTTCAGAGAGCTGGCAGTGGCCAGATGGACTCAGAGGCCGTGACGTTCCCTTTCCTCGGCAGTGAACCCGTCCATCTGCAGGGCCCTGGGTCAGTGACCCTGTTCCTTCATCCCCTCCGCCTCCTCTTTATCCCACACGGGTCTGTCTTGCTGTGCCCAGTAGGTTTTCCTGCATGTTATACTCAGCGACGCCCGCCATGTTGTTAAACATACAGATGGATGACACGAGTGCTCTTGGGGAACAGCCAGCTCCTTGCATGGCAGGTAGCAGAGTGACACGACCGGTGACCAGGTCTCTGCTTGGGCCGTGGTCCCATTTCTGGCAGTGTAACAGCACACCCGTCAGTCGCGCTTCTGTGACCTGGACGCGCCTGCTGACAGCCTGCGCTGGGCGCCGCCTCGCGTCTGGGCAGGATGCAGGGAGCCAGAGACAGACGGAGACTCCCGCGCTGGCAGAGCCCCGCCCCTCAGCTTCCTCCAGAGGCGGAGCCAAAGGACTGGAGTTCGAGTCCTGACTGCCTGTTAATTATTAACCGTTGAGCTAGATAAGTCCCTTAATCCCTTTGAGGTTAATAATCAGTACCCGGAGAACTAGTACATGTGTCCAGTCAAGTAATACGTGTGGAAATGCTTTGGAAACTGCGAGGTCATAAAAGCCCACTTGTTATTATTAACAGTATTTGCTGTAAGGTTTTCCTCCTGCTCCTTCAGCTGTTGGAACATTCCCTTCTTCCACCGGCGGTGGGCCCCGCCCTGGGGCCTTCGGGGTGCCCTGCTTCCGGCCTACGGCTCCCCCTAGCTCGTGTGTACGTGGGTGCTGTCTTGAAAATGCGTGGCATTCACACTTTAAGCACAAGACTGTGCCTCACTCAGCGCTCATTGGGCCTCCGCGTGGCGCTCGGCACTGTCCCAGACTGGGCGCCTCGGTTGTGAGAGTCCTTCGCCTGTGTTTCCTCTTCCTCCTCCTCTCTCTCGCTTTCTTTGGCACCCTTGTTCCTCAGTTCTCCTCCTTTCTCTTCATCCTAAAATGTAAGTCCAGTGAGTCTTTGATTGCTGTTTCAGTAGATGTTTGTTGAGCCCCAGAATGGTGCTAGGTGTTCAGTAAAACACGGCTCAGGGTGGAGACGCCCCACTCCTGTCCACAACTGGGTGCCTAGAAGAGTGAGAGTACCTGCCACAGAGAGGACCCGGTCATCTGTCACATGCACTGTCACCTTTAGTGGATAAAGCCGTTCTCCTAGCTGACGGTCCTCAGTCAGTGTCCACGTGCGCATCCCTTGCTCACGTAGAGTCTGGTATGCGGAGGCCCGTGAGGCTGCTCAGCGCCGTCGCTCAGGTCCCACACTGGTGACCACAGCTCAGCCGGGGGACGAGCAGAGCACCGGGAGGACCCTAGAGGGAGGACTTTGGCTAAAGCCCGGCAGAGGTCTGACCAGCTCAAGACGGCAGCTCACGGGGCTCCCGCCAAGTAGGTGCCCAGTGGTGTGTCCTGCGCGTCGAGTGGACGGTGACCTACCCGGGCCAGCAGCCGTCCCTCCTCAGGCACACGCACGCCTTCTGCCTCCTGTGTGTGTGATCTCCCCTCAGCCTGTGGGCTCCTGGGCTCAGCGCTGCACCGCCTTTAAGTCTGC
>PVKN010001724.1:8536-48730 GCA_004027915.1 Capromys pilorides
CCCCCCCCCCCCCCCCCCCCGGGAATTGAACCTGATGCCAGACCCTTTTTATTTTTAGGTAGAGACAGGATGTCACTAAATGGCTTGGGCAAAATTCAAACTTACAGTCCTCCTGTGTCAGCCTCTCAAGGTGCGGGTCTATAGGTAACCTCGCCATGCGTAGCCCATCTTGTTTGGTCAATGCCTACCTCCACCCAGAATAATAGTCACTAAATTTCAGATGATGAGATATGTATTTATATGTAGACAAAGGCATATTTTGAATAGATACATATAGAAGAATATAGGTGTTCAGCCAGAACTAAAATACTTACTTGACATTCTATAAATATAGCCATGTTTCATAAATTGTCATAAAAGGGAAGCCAGATAGGACAAGCTAAAATGCTATAATTCTGAGCCTATTTAGTTTCTTTTTCAGTCATTTGTACATTAAGTCATTTAGGCAGGGTTTCACTATATAGTTCAAGCTAGTCTTGAACTCACTATGTACCCCAGGCTGACCTTAAATTCAGTGTTCCTCCTACCTCAGCCTCCCAAATGCTTTATTGGTGTGTTCTTTTTTCTTTTCTTTTCTTTTTTTGAGACAAGGTCTTGTTATGCAGTTCAGGCTGGCCTTGAGCTCACTTTTGTAACCCAGGCTGGTCTTGAACTCACACTGATCCTCAGCCTCCCAAGTGCTGGGATTACAGGTGCGTGCCACCACTCCTGGCTTTTTTCTTTTAAAAAGAATAAAAAATAATGGATAAGACACTTGAAATGATACCTAATTAAAAAACAAAGATAGCTGATAGGTATTCAGTAATGGCTGTTATATTGCATAGGGTTGTCTTAAGTATAGTTGCTCAGATTATCAGACATAAACATATGAAATGTGTTTTTTTGCGGGTTAGGGTTCAAACTCATGACCTTCCACTTGCCAGGCAGGTACTTGTGCCATTATAATTTCTTTCTTTCTTTTTGTCTTTTTGAGACGGGGTCTCGCTATGTAGTTCAGGTTGGCTTTGGACTCACTTTTTTTTGGGAAATGGGGATCAAACTCAGGACTTGTTTTTTGATTTTTAAAGCCCTTTGGCTTTGGCTTTCAGTGGCAAGCTCAGGGCTGCCATGTCCCCCTCGCAATTCCTGCCTACCCAGTACCTCTTGCAGTGATTGTTTCCTTGTGACAGAGGCATCTCTGCCAGGTCCTAGCCTCCTGCTGTTTGTCTGCTTGAATGTTCTGTGCTGACTTGTCCCCAGCTGAGGAGTTTTCTCAGTGGCAATCCTGGCCTGACAGTCCCCACCACTGGACAGATGGAGGTGAGGCAGCCTCTCCTTGTTCCTGGAGAGCCCATGCCTCACACTAGGGAAAGCTCACACTGGTTGTCTGAGAGGCCCTTTTTCTAGAACAGTCTAGATTCCAGCACCAGTGGGCAGCCAGTGGGAAGGAGTATCCAGCTGAGCATCCTGCATGGCTGGCATTTGTCCCTTTGCAGCAGACCAGACCATGCCTTGACCACATGTGGCTCATAAGGAAGCCGAAGTGGGGCTCAGCTCTCGTGTGTCCTCTGCCTCTGAGCTGCGGTGTGACTGGCAATGCCCAGGCCAGTAGTGCTGTCCCTGGCTGTGAAGCTGTTCCAAAGTTCTAGCAGGGGAGTGCAGCTGCTTGCATAACCTTGACCAAGGGCCGGTCCTCCTCTATCGGGGTGAGCTTGCTGCTTCAGGAGGGATGCACATGGAATAGTGAGGGAGGAAGGAGACACCTGCCTAGGCAGCCGAATCTGCTGGATCAATCCCGGAGATCAGTGGGGTGGCAGAGTTCATTCACAGCAGATCCTTCTCACGTCCTCTGTGCCTGAAATAAGGGTGTTGAGGTGCTGGGCGGGGGGGGCAGGAAGGACATTTAATTAACACATACTCTAAGAACAGTTCTGACATAAATTCATGTCTTTATGCAGAATATCTCTCAGAAAGGGACACACCAATGCAAATACATGTATGAGATGTGAAAGAAAGCATGGTGACTATTTAAATTAAAAACATGCTGCAGTAAAGACACACTGCCACCAAACCTCAAAGCATCCCCCCCCCGCTCCCCATGGAACCCACTGCTCCCATTGTTCTTGTGAATTCCTGAAGCAGCCCTGGAGTCCACTTCCCTGAGTGTCTTCAGTCGTGCTGTTGCAGTTGCCTTCCGAACATATCCAAAATGCTGACTTTTCAAGGTCTTTCTGCCTGTCGTGAAGAGCCAGAAGTCGTAGGGTGCCAGCTCAGGTGAACAACGTAGGCAAGGACACACCACAATGCTTTCGTTTGATAGAAATTTCCATATATATTTGATCAATGAGATATGATTGCAAATACAGTGAAAAAGTACAGTAAATGTTTAGTCTAAAAAGTTTATTTCAGAAAAGGCACAAGACAGTCATTACTCCCTCCCTCCTCTCAACTACTCAAAATCTTCCTCCTCACTTTGAACACGCCTGAAGTCATTGTCCTTGGTAATGCTTCTTATTGTACTAAGTTTTAAAAGAATGTAAATCTTCATCGTAGTTTTTGATTAGCTCTCTGGCCCTGGTCAGGCTTTCAACTCACCCGCATTGCCCTGCGCTCAGAGCACCTCCCCGTGGCTTAGCCAAGGAGGAGCCTCTGCTAGGGAGGGCGTTGGAGTCTAGTGACCTGTGCTTCCCTGGAGGAGGGAGGAGGGAGAAGGGAGGACGACAGTGTGCAGCCCGAAGGGTTTGGCCTTGTGTTCAGTGCTTCTCAGTCCTTCAAAGACTTCACCAAGTTGGGTGCTTTAAGTCCGAGTTTGAGGAAGACAAGCGGAACAAGGGAAGGCACCTGGATTACTTCAAAGCGTGTCCATCACTTGCGCACTCTCCTCAGTGTGAGGTTCTCCCGGAGGCTGTTTCCCATAGCGGGGTTCGGGGACGGGGACTGAAGACCGGCCATGTGGCCTGCAGCTGCCACTACCCCCTTGGGAGGGAAATAGACACAGGCTCTTCCTTGAGTCTGTGTCCCGGAGCTCTGACTTCTGCGGCTCTGCCGAGTGCCTCACGGTGAGTACCAAGACTCACAGACCGGGCACTGTCTCTAACACTGAAAACAACTATTTTTTTCAAAGATGGTTGTCATAGCTGGAGCTGCAGAAACAGGCAGTGGGGAGGGGCCAGGGAGGCACCCGGCAACCCAGCTTAGCATGGCTGCGCAGGTGGCGGCGTGCTCACCTGAGTGCTTCCATGGCACTGTAATGAGGGCTGGGGCATGAGTACGGGGGCGTGTCCACCTGCAGGCCACTGGTCTGCATAGGACAGGGCTGCTTCTTTCCTCGGGTGGTGGCCAGGCAAGGAGGATGTGTCCTTTGCCCTAGTTTTTTTTCTTTCAGGTCACAATCAACTCTGGGGACCATGAGGGATCTGCTAAAGTCCTCTAGACAGAGGCGGCATTGATTCCAGCACTCTGCTCTGCCTTGGGTGTGGCTCACAGCCCCTGAAGCATCCTGGAGCCACTTTAAAAGCAATCTTGAGGTAGCTCAAGGGCACTCAGGTGAGGGGCAGGGCCCAGGTGGGACTCCTGGCACTGGCCTCTCCTAGCTGCATAGATTCTTCATCAGCTGCACCTCAAAGGAGGAGTGGGGGACAGACAAAGCAATGTCCCCTCTGCTGGGTCAGGCGGGAAGGACGGTGCAAGTGCCCGAGGGAGTGTGTTGACTTGATGTGCCTTCAAATTAGGTCCTGTTGAGAGATGGCTCCTCTGAGCCACTGTGACACTAGCAGAGGGCCTGTCTCTCAGGACCCCCTACACGGAGCTGGTCTCTAAGGTCACAGTGCCTGTGAGCTGGAGGTGGAGCCATGCGGGAGGCACCTCAGATCACTTATCCAGGCTGCTGCCCACGCTACGGTGCTCCTGGGCATGGAACAAATACCATAAATACAAAACTTGTTGAATTCTGTGAAAACCAAACTACTTTTAACCAGAGCTCTGGGATGCTGTTTAATTTCCGGTCAAGCATTAAGTGAATCTTGCTGTAGCTGATCCTGGATAGGCAGGAGACTCGAGGAAGGGGGAGCGAGAGACTTGTGCCGTTTTCCTGCCTACTCTGGACTTGCCCTTTCCTGAAAGCAGCTCATTTCTTCTGCGAAACATACTTCTCCCTGCAGATTTCACGGTGGTCAGCCTGGTATCCATAACCTGCCATCCCTGCAGGCTGGCCATGTGCTGAGTGTGTCTGCAGTCTCTCTGCCCTGCAGACGGATGTGCGCGGAGCAGAGGCCTGGGCCCTTGGACACTGTCCCTGGGACTCCGAAGTGCTTGAAATGTTTGCAGACCAGTGAGGGATGTCCTACCTACATGCTTGTGCTCAGGTTGCCACAGAGAGCTGAAGCATGGGAAAGAAAGGCATAACCCAGCGGGGTCCCCAGAGGTTGATGGAGTGAGACTAGAAATGATCACAGCTCAGATCAGGAGCAAACCTAAGAGGCTCTGTGACTGGGGTCTGATACAAACCTGAGTGCTGAGAAAGGACAAAGTCCTGTAGGTTAGAGAGCAGCACCGAGCAAGACTGGAGGTGATGGACTCTGGGAGGGAGATGGGGCCTCATCAGAGTATTTGTAAAATGCTGAACAAAACACTGAACTTACCAAAATCTGAAAAATGTAATTAAGAATCCACATCTCATAGCCCGAGGGAAATGTCTGCTATTTTATAACCGCCGCAAGTCTTCAACAATCTTGCAATAACAATATTCATACACTCTCACTTTCCAGGAACTGCTGGGAAGTTGCCTCATTAACCTTTATAATACCCCTGCGAGGCTGGCAGGGATTGATGAGATTTCCACTCTCTGTGGTGGCCGAATGGAGACGGAGACTTGAAGAAAATTGTAGACATAGCTCAAATATAAGTAAATCTTGCACCGAGTCCTTTGAGAGCCATCAGTTTGGGGGATAAGGATGAATTAAAGTCTATTAATCACCTTAAGATGAACCAGCCATTTGTAACTCATACCACAGATGTCAAGGACAGAAAGTCACATGAGCAGAAAGAAAACCCAACGAGCACTTTCTGTCAGGCTTGTGTGGCGGCCTCCTGCTGCAGGTGATGGAGAGCAAGGGCTCATTACTGGATGGAGGGGAAGCAGCAGGAGGATGCAATGCATCCTGGGAACAAATGCCTGGGATCCTACAGCTGCTAGGAGGACCACAAGGGATGTGTGGGAGCCCCTCAGGTGAGGTTTGCAGGGAAGGAGGGGTGTGGCACACGGTGCCTGGGGTGCCGGGCTGACTGTAAATCGTTGGACCTGAGGTGTGTTTGTGCTGGGGTAAGAGGTAATGGAGAGAAAGGAGTCCCTAAAAACAGCATTCCTAGTGTGACACCTGAATGATCTTTCATTAATAATGAGCAGCTAATACATGAGAATTTGTCACGTGCTGGGCATCCCTCTTAGCTCCTGACAAGTAAGTCAGTGCTTGCTGCCGCCTGTTCCCAATGAGTAAGTTAAAGCACGTGGCCTGGCCGAGGGCAGCTGCGTGTGTACCTAGGGACGCAGTAGGCATGCAGTAACTACCCATCGAACCAGTGAATGCACGAATCTGTGCAAAAGTGACCTGGTAGGGCTCAGCATCAAGACAAGGACCACGCGAAGCTCAGAGTGCCCAGAGACCCAGGAGAAGTGTTCCCTCCTCTCTCGTCATCTTTTCTTTGTGGACTCTCCTTCCCCACATACCCCTTGTTTTCATCCAGCCCCCAAACCTTTAAGAGTTCCCCTCTCTCACAGAAAGTGCCTCTTTCTAAATTCTATGATCCACCAGCCCCCTGAACCCCTTTCTCATTCTCTCTCTCATTTACGTATTTGGTATAGGTTCTCATTTGGCAGCTTGGACTCATAGTGATCCTCCTGTTTTCAGCCTCCCCAGTACTGGGATTACAAGCCTGTGCCACCATACCTGGACTCAGTCACCTGGCTCAGCATGCCATGGGGTGGGGGTGGTGAGGCTGGCGCAGCCTGCATGCATTACCGGGGATTGCACCCTGGTGCCTGCATTTGCCAATGTAGACATTTAGCCTGCTGAGCTATCTCGCCAGTCCCCCATTTTCTTTGTACAGAATCAAAATCATTCATGAGCCAGTTTTTAATTTTCAAAATTCATGTACTAGAAAGAATTCTCAGGCTGGGGAAATAGCTCAGTAGAATAAGCACTTGGCTGGCAAGTGCAGGGTCCTGCGTTCAATCCCCGGTACTGCCAAAAAAAAAAAAAGAAGGAAGGAAAGAAAGAATTCTCCCTGAGAAGGTGTAAATGAACAGTCCTACAAAAAAGTGTCCTCAGCAGCATGTTTCCGGGGAGTCATTTATTGATGGTTTTGACCCATGTGCTTTGAACCCTTCCAGTCTTTCAACCAAGGTAGGTTTTTTTTTCTTTATTTAGTGCTAGAGATCAAACACAGGGCCTTACACATGTCAGACCAGCGCTGGGCTACTGAAGCGCACATCCTGCCCATGAGCAGAGCTTCCACACAGAGCATCGGGGAGCTGAGCTTGGGAATTTTGAGCTTCTGTTGGTAGCCGCCCTGTCAAAACGTCAGCTACAAACACCAGTGTGCGTAGATGCAGGTGGCTGCCACTGGAGCGCTGGGTCTTTGTTATCTTTCTTTGCAGATCTCTGAAAATAAGAGCAGCAAGGATTTGTTGATGCTTCCTGGAACACTTCATATGTATTTGGGCATGACATGGCTGCCTTGGCGCTGAGAGACAGGAAATCCGGGGCTCAGGGAGGCTCTCTGACTGACACAATGAATGAGTGAAAAAGCTGGAATCCGTATTCTTTCTCATGAACTTCAAAACTGGCACCTTTTGCACTGCAGCCGGTATTCATAGGTCTTCTCCGGGTGGTAAAGATGGAAACACATTTGGCTCCAGGCCCCGGCCACCCCTCAGGGGACAGTCACATCAAATGTTGTTTGGATTGCAGCGAATGCTTCACTCATCTGTTGTAGTAATTACAACTTTCCCGGAAACCCTTCTGGAGGTCAAGGCACGCAGGCCCCAAGAAGAAACCCGCCCCCGAGCTAGATGTCAGCAGGGAGCATTAGCTCTGGCCTGTTGTGATCTCTGGTCAAGGAAGTGACCCTGGACAGATGAAGGGTGGCTTTCTCTCTCAGGTCACACCACCCAGGAGTTGGGTAACAACACGTATCAGCACAAATACCATCATCCCAGGTCTGGGGATATAGCTCAGCAGTTAAGCGCCTGCCTGGCAAGTACAAGGTTCAGAGTTCCATCCCTGAAACGAAAACAAACAGCAAACCCAAAACAAAAACGTGATTCCTGCCCAGGTATCTTCTTTCTCAGTACTACACCAGGAATCTTATAAAATAGGATCTTACTTACATTGGAGCTGATGTCTTACTGAAGGAGTGAGTTTCACATCTCTCTCCAGGTCAGCCCCAGTGACAGGAACCTTGTTCTGCTAGGTCACAGGCACCTAACTCTGCCTGATACACAGTCAAAGCTCAGTGAATATTTGTCAGATGCGCAAGTCGAGCTCCATTCTACTGAAGAAGACATAGCCTTAATACCTTGGCCCTGGGGTATTTAAGAATTGCGGCATGTAGGATTTCAGATTTGCCAGTGAGCTACAGAAACGCAATCTTTGTGGCAGGCAGCTGGAGATATGCATTTACACTTCTTAGCGGTGGGGCCATTTTGGAAATGTGGCCTTGGATTTTGATAATATGTTTCAGCTGCATCTGTGCTTTAACCAATACTCTCCCCCTGTTGTTTATAATAATTTATTAGCGACTCCCACAGTCTCTCTGAGTTACAGCCAAGCTACTGTTATCCCCTCCTGCTGTGTAACCTTGCTCACATCCTTTCCAGGCTGCCTTTGAGTTGGTACATTCTTTCCCTTGCTCACTGGTGCATTTATTCACCCAACAAGCTCCGTGGAGGGGTGGGAATAGCCAGGGGAGACCCTATCTGATTACGAGAGGACATGCCCACTGGTTTCAGCCCTGGGTTCCCACTCAGCTGTGTTCCAAGCTGGGCAGCAATTTATGGTGGTGGCAGCAGAGACTTGGGGGAAGGAGAGAGAAGTAGGAGGCACTGAGGCGTGGCCCTTGTCAGTGATGGAGTTCTGCCTTGCAGTGAACAGGTTTGGCGGGACTGTTTGTGGCTGCGTGGGCCACTAGTGTGGCTGGATAAAGTATTGTGTACTCCTGGGATGTAAGATTAATATTTCTTCAATACAGAAGCTGTCCCCTCACCTCAGGGTTGCAGCCTGGGTCACAGCCTGAGCTGCCTGGCAGCAGTGCTGAGTGGTGGCCAGCCTTCAGGGGTGCCTCGACCCTGCCCCTTCCTCATGATGTGTGATTCAGCACAGGCCAGGGATAGCAGGGCTTAGGGACCAGAGACCAAGACCCCTGAAATGGTGAGCAGAATAAATTTGCCTCCTAAGCTGATTTTCTCAGTTGTTGTCCCAGCTCCAGAAAGCCAACACTGAGCCTTGTCTCCTGCATGCGCAGGAAGATACGTCTGCTCTCCAAGCGTCACTTGCCCTCCATGCTGTGCCTGTGACTTTGTGAGCTCACTGTCTTTCGTGCCCAAGGGCCGTTGACTGAGTGCAGCAGCAGTGCCCATTGCAGTCACAGGCTCTGTGTGAGCAAGTAGGTGTTATTTGTGGCAGCCACAACTAAGCTAAGTGCAGAGGGAGTGGCCTCTTCTGGGCGGGCCTCTCCCCAGTGGGACCCTTCTGTGGTCTGGCCACCGTGATGACTGAAGCTGGCTCTCTCCTGTTCCCCAGACTACAGGTGGGGCTCATGTTAGCTGTTTGACATCAAAGTGAAAAGTGAGCACAGCCCCTTGTACATGCAGTGCCTGTCCTTTTAAATATTGTACCGAGTGCTCTCCAGTGCAATGGCCCTTAGGTCCCCGAGTCTATCTAGTGATGCTCCTGTTAGAGCTGGGGTTTAGGCTAGGGTTGACCCCAACTCCCACTTCCCCTCTCCTCTCTCTCCTTTTCCTGGAGTGCCTACTGTGTTCCAGATGTTCTAGAGCCGTGAGGGCGACCCTTTGCCGACTGTGGCACAAGCGCCATCCTTTCACCGCCACTGTGCTAGACGATCGAGTAGAGGTGGGAAATTCGCAAGGGTTGTCTCTGCCTGGGTGTGGTGGTACCTGTGTGTAATCACAGCTACTCAGGAGGCCGAGGCAGCAAAACTACAAGTTCAAGGACATCCTGGGCCACTCAGAGAGACAGCATCTCAAAACAAGATGGGAGTGGCAGTAGGGCTGTAGCTCAGAGCTGCAAAAGAAGAAGATAATCCACAACCACCAGCATCCGACTAACAGGCTTCTGGCAGGAAGACTGTGTTAGCTGCCAAGAACTGAACTTAATCCTGTGGGGCTGGGCCCAGGAAAATGGTATAACCCGGTGCACCTGCGATTCCCATGCCTTCGGACACCTAAGACCAGTGGATCAGGAGAGATGGAGTTGTGACTTAGGGCTTTTGGTCATGAGTGGAGTTAATCGGCCTCCCTGGGGCACTGCAGGGAGTGAAATAATACACATGAAGCAGCTGTAGGCACACGGCAGGCTCGAGGGAGAGCCTCACCAACCGCATCAGGGCAGCGTGGCTCTCCTCACCTTTGTCCATTTCTAAAATGCACCCAGCCTCTGCCAACCACCTGGAGTGATGCTCTCAGGGTCTCAACCTTGGTGCTCATGGGGTCACCCAGGGAGGGAGTCCCAGACTCACCCACTGGGGCCTTGGTGAGCAGACAGCTGGATGGCTAAAATCTCCCAGGCGATGCTCATGGCTGCCTCTGGTTTCTGTATCTTCATTTTCTGCCTTCTGTGTCCAGTTAGACAGGGCATCTCTAATTCACTGTTCTTATTAGTTGTTCTTATGAGTATTGAACTCCTGTGGCTGTGTTTGTGAGGGTTGGGTTCTGGGGTCCTGCCTGTTTATTGTAAAAGTGGGCAGCATTTGGTAAATCTGGGGTCAGGCCAGTGGAACCTGGGGTCAAATGACATTCAGTGCTCCCAGGATATGGAAGGGAGGCAACGGCTCTGGAATGATTAGCAAGCAAGCATCATAGGAAAAGGGGAGCTTTTCTTTTAACCCCCCTCTTTACAGTCAAACTAGTTTAAGGCAAAAACAACCAATAAACCTACACAGATACAAGTTAGAAGGGTGACAGGGTGTGCTAGGGACAGCTGGCTGAGCAGCACAGGGGCTCAGAGCTCCCCCTCACTTTCCTGCACCCTTTACACTGGTGGCACAGTGCCCACCCCTCCTTGCAGCTTTCTTGGCTCTGCTAGGGTCAGGGCTTGTCGCTTCCTCTGCACTCCCGAGTCTGGGTGTTCAAGTTCTGGCTGTGCTGAGGTTCAAACCAGTCTTCGTTCCAATGTCAGATTTTGCAGACAGGGTTCTGATACTCCTCAGTAGGCATCCCTTCCTTTCTCCAAGGTTTAGCTGACAGCTAATTTTGTGTGCAGTTAGTGATTTTTATTTTTCCTTCAGATGGTAGAACAACTTGGCTGTTAAGTGTACTTGTGATGCCTGTGGTGCAAGATAGGTGTATGTCCTTCCCCTGTCATCTCATGCTTGCTATCATGGATTAACTAACACCATGATGGAGTCTGAAGCTCCATCAGAGCTCCAATGGCTGTAGATACATAACAGATTGGAGGATGCACCGTCACTTGACAGTCACCTTTCACAGAAATCAAAGGCCTGGCAGATGAACAGGCGTGCATAAATGTGTGTATTTGTTATGGTGTCTGTAGCTAGTCCTTTGCACACTTACATTCATAATAAACATCTCCACTGTTCACCACTAGGTGGACACCCCAGTATACAGTGGGGGTCAAAGTGAAATTTATGTATTATGTGAAAGTGAACAGAGTTATACATCTGAAGTGCTTAGCAAAATGCTTAGGGTATTCACAATAATGTTACTGTTAGTGTTTGAGTTTTCATTTTTAGGGGGCCCACTTTGGCTGCTCCCTCCAAAGGTCCACAGGGGACACACATGTATCAGCTTCATGGCATTGCTGTAAAGGGACGTCGGTTCAAAATGAGTTTTTTAAAACTCTGCCACTGTTTGCGACAATCTGGCAATGCTTAGCTGTTGGGTCAAAGCCACTGGGTTCAGTCTCTCCTGACCTGAGGACAGAGGGGATGGGGTGGAGAGAGCCCTGAGCCAACTGCTGACGCCTGCTGAAGGCTGCCCACCATGCAGCTCCACTCTGCCCCACACCTGAGGTGACGAAATGGGCAGGAGCTACCACAGATGACCTCCCTGTGCAGTCACAGGACAGTGTCTGGTGTGAGGCCACATGGGGCACTCCTAGCTGCACAGCCCTGTGGAGGTTCCCTCTCCTATCTGGCTCTGATCCTGTTCAGATTCCCAGAAGGGGAGGAAGGCAGCGTTTTTTCTTGTGTAAGCACTGCCTGGGGTGTCCCTTGCAGGGTTATGTGAGGAGACAAGTCCGAGTCAGTAATGCAGGTTTTAGCTATATTTTATTTTATTTCATTTTTATTTAAAGTATTTGGTACAGGGTTTCACTATGCACCTAAGATGGTAGTGCCCTTCCTGTTTTCAGTCTCCCCAGCGCTGAGATTACAGGCATGCACTACCAAGCCCAGACTTGTTTGCTGGCTCAGTGTACCCTGGGAGTGGGGCCAGCCCAGCATGTGGGACTGGGGATCGAACCCTGGTCCCTGCACTTGTCAAAGCAGGTGTTTAGTCTGCTGAGTTCTTACCAGCCCTAAGCTTTATTTTTTAAAAGGAATTTTATTTTTATTTTGTTTTGTTGAGACAAAGTCTCACTGTGTACTCAAGGCTGGGCTCGAACATGTAGCAGGCCTTCTGCTTCAGCCTTCCAGGTGCTGGGATTAGAGCTGTGTGCACAGGTGTGTTTTGTACTTGGGAAAACTAGATTTTGGGGTCAGGGAAGAAAGACAGGGATGGGGTGGGGACGAGATAGCTGTCACAGCTATATATACAAATAGAGTAAAATACAAATAGATATTTTTATAAATAAGAAAAAGGAGACAACCATATAATTAAAATCAGGACATAAAACCAGTCTTCTTAGGCCTGTCTTCCAAGTCACCATCCTTCAAAGGTGACACTTTTGTGGTAATCTGTTCTTCTCTATCCTTAAAATTTATCAACACTTCAAAACTATAGATCTGGTTTTGTTAATTTTAAACTTTCTTATAGTAATTTTGAAAAATGTATTTAGTACAAGATCTACAGAGTCTCACTACACAGATCAGACTTATAGTGATCCTCTTGTTTTCAGCCTCCCAAAAGCTGGGACTATAGGTGTGTGCTGCCACGTTTAGTGGCTGTCTCAATCGCTGTCTCAGGTGCCCCATGAAGTGGGGCCAGCATGGAAGGCTGGGGATCAAACCCCAGTCCTAGCGTCTGCCTAAGCAGGTTCTTTAACCTGCTGAGCTATTTTCTGACCCTGTTTTAATAATTTAAAAAAATTTATTCATTTTTTAATTTTGCACAGGGTCTTGCTACTCCCTGGCACAGCATGTAGTGCCAGAGATTGAACCCGGGTCTTTGTGCTTGCCAAGCAGGCCATTAGATCCCTGAGCTTTCTCTCCAGCTCTAAGCTTCATATAAATGAAGCCATACTGTGTATCTGCCAGGTCTCCCAACACAGATGTACAGACTCAGCATAGCCATCAAAATCCTCACAGTTATTTTGACAAACTGATTGTCCAGAAGAAAATTCACAAAGCAAAAGAACCTGTTCCACCCCACATATGAACTTGCAAGGCATACTGACCCTACAGCATGGGGCCACCCTAGGAGCCCCATGGAGCACGGCGACAGAGGAGGGTGTGTGGCACATGCTCGAATGGTGCCTGATTGTGGTGCCCTGGGTCACTGGGGGAGCGCAGCTTTTGGGATGAATGTCTCTAGGATAGATGGGTAGCCTCAGGGGAAGAGTCAGTCGTGAGAGATTACATAGTTAAATGTGAAAAACTGTAAGGTTTTCAGAAAGAACTTTGGAGTATACCGTTGGGCCACTGTAGCCATGGGTTTCATATCTGTGAACCCAGCCAGGCTCACATGGAAAATATTCAGAAGGAATATCGTGGCTGCTCTGCCTGTGTACAAATTAGTTCACACTGTATTTCCTAAACAGTGCAATGTCACAACTATTTACACAGCATTTGAGTTGTGTTAGGTATGAAGCGATTATTTACAGGAAAAAGGAGGCTAGGCGTAGGTTATAGCTAATCTAATCCCACTGGAGCCAGCCCCCTCAGATACCGAGATGCAACTGTGTCTTCATGGCTTCAAGTTGGGAAGGAGTTTTTAAGACACAAGAGTAGAATTATAGTTAAATGTATATCTGATTGGTTCCAAAGTCTGTGCTCTTCTGACTAGAACATGCTGCTAGGGCTTCTGTCTAGATGTCCTCCAAAGCCTCAGGCATCCAGGAGCTTTTGGGAGGTCATTGGACCACGAGGGTGTGGTGCTCCTTGCGGGGTTAGACCCCTGGTGGGTTTAGGGCTGAGTGTGATGATAGGAGGTGGAATCTGGTTGGGAGAGCGGGGTCTAACGTGGTCTGGGTCCAGCCACCCCCTGGCCCCCTTCCACCTGCCCTGACAGGAGCAGCTCTCCTCTGCCATGCACCTGCCTTGGAGCCAGTTGACAACTGGTGGAAACCTCTAGAAACTATGAGCCTAAATGAACCTCTCCTCCCTGATCCTGTGGGCATCAGGTAGTGGATCTCAGTGAGGAAAAGGCAGGAAGACCCACGCGTTAGCAGAGGGAAGACGCTGCCTGTCCCATGGCACTCCTCAATGCTGCACTTCTATTGGTGGAAGAGACAAGAGATTTGATTAAGACAATATTTGGCACAGCCTTGGGAGAAAGACAGGTTCTTCAAAGCATTCCAACAGCTTTTTGCAGAGGAAACTGTAGCTCCTGGGTGGCTCTGGCCCTGTGTGCTGAGGCTGAAAGCAGACAGGCAATGGGCAGAGCCTTGAGGTTCTGGAAGGCACTCCTTGACTTCACCCCATGTTGGACCATGCCATGCTTGTGGAGTAATGTTCCTGAGCCCAGGTTCAGGAACCAATAGGCTTTGGGTTCCTGCCGCCTCCCACACCTCGCATGTGGGCCTTATCACTAAGTCCACAGGATGGTGTCCTGCTTGTGCGATGTGGCTCTGCCTGAGTGACTTCTCTTGATTCAAGCGTGGGGCCAACTAGGAGCAAATTAAGTAATTTGTTAGCAAATTAATTTTCTGGGAACAGCCCTTCCCTAATGTTGGGTGAGAAGTGTAAGATACAATGTCAAAGGATACAAAGCCAATATTAAAATAAAATCAATAGCTGGTGCTCAGGCCTCTAATCCCAGCACCCCAGGAAGTAGAGACAGGACAAGCACAGATTTAAACCTGGAGTGGGCAAGAGCTTTAGTTACTTTCTAGTTGCTGGGATACAGTCCCCCACAGGAGGGGACGTTTATTTTGGCTCAGTCTGTAGAGGTTTTAAAGTCCATGGCTCCCAGGCAGGCCAGCATCATGGGACTGTTGCTTCTGGTGTGCTTGACAGGAAGCAGAGAGAGATGGGGGAGGGGAAGGAGACAGACCCTTCCAGGCCACGCCCCCACGATCCCACGCTCCTACCAGGCTTCCCCTCCCGGCTCACATATAGCTATAAACTCATCATGGGCTAATCCACTGTAAGTGTTA
The DNA here is from genome assembly GCA_004027915.1 of Capromys pilorides. Taxonomy (NCBI): domain Eukaryota; kingdom Metazoa; phylum Chordata; class Mammalia; order Rodentia; family Capromyidae; genus Capromys; species Capromys pilorides. The sequence goes on from PVKN010001724.1 coordinate 23,245, forward strand.
GCCCCACAGTCAGTCACTTCCTGAAAGTCCTACCTATGAGCACATGGTAAGGCTTTGGGGGACATCTACATGGAGGCCATAACAATTTAACAACTTATCAACCTAGGGAGACTTTGTCTCTAACAGCTTTGATGATGTAGCTCAGTGTAAAGGTCCTGAGTTTAGTCCTCAGCATCACACACACACACACACACACACACACACACACACACACACACGCTATTACCTTTTCTCTACACTAGTAGTGAACTAGCTGAGAAAGGAGTCCAGCAAACCACTCCATTCAGACATTCCACTGGCTTGGTCTTGGGCCTCATCATCTGAACAATAGTTCAACCAACTGAGCTATGCCCACGACATCTTTCCTGAACAGCCCCTGGCTTTCACCTAGAACTCCATTCCTTCTCAAATTGCCCTGAATTATTTCTTTGTGGAATGGGGTACACACCAGGAGAACCACGTGGCAGCTCAGGGGCCAGGCTTTGGCCCCTGTTTGAGTCCTGTTTTTTCCAAGAATCCATGAAAGAGAAATTGCACACATTCTGCAGCAGGCAGGCTGGAGGCGGAGCTAGGTAGCCCTGCCTGCAGTTTAGCTCTTTGCCATCCTCATGCATGACTTATGTCTTGTTTGTGATGCACTCAACCTTAGACAATAGCAGCAGGCAGAAAATGAATAAATCAGCTTTTCCTTGGTTAATCTTACTTCCTCCAAGCTCCACCCATGATTTGCTTTTATGCCCTGGTACACTTCAGATTGTTTTAGAAGTTGGGTCAAGCCAAAGCCACAGCCCTTCTAGGGCTGCAACTCTCAGAGGAGTAGGTGGGGCACAAGAGCCTCCTTTACTCTCCTCACAGGGTCTTCCCATCCCTAGCAACAGATCTTTCTAGCAGGACCCACCATTGCTGGCCTCTTCCATGAGAAAGGAAACCATTGCTGTGTCCCGCATCTCCCCAAGAATATGTGGAGCCTGAGACAGACAGATTCCTGGGACAAACAGGCTCCATCTTGGCCTGAGTGATGCAAGTGGACTATCTATCAGCCCTGTGCTACTGTCTTTTTGTCAAGAAGTAAAATGTCTTGTGTAGAAGATCCTTGTATTCACACCCTTTTCTCCCACAATCCTGGCTGAGGAGGTGGAGGTTTTATGTGTGAAGATTTTAGCGGAGCACTCCTAGAGAGGCAGATGTGGTGGCAGAGTGGGGTTATAGGGGCGCTGCCTGTGCCCAAGATCCTCAAGGCAGGGATCCATCCCCTGCCCTACTCTTTCATAGCAGGTGGCTCTGAAGTAATTTTCTACCCTTCTCTGAAGCAGGAAGGAGGAGAGAGCAAACTTCCTAGCTGAGTGTGGACTTGGGGTGAATGGGGATCCCAGGAGAGGAGATGTTCTTGGTACCCCAATATTAAAACACAGCCAGATGCACACTGCATAGACCACAAGTGACACAGGCCCTGCTCCAGCTTGTCGATAATCATTCACATGATACCCAACTGAGTTTTTCAAATGTCATAGCTTTTACAAATGAATCTCTCAAGCTTTCCCTTTTTGTGAACTGAAGTGCATGTCACTTTTCGAAAGGTTTTCTGTACTTCATGGTTATATTTGTAACAATCATCATGATATTTTCCCTAAGTTTTTTTCGTTTTAGTGCTTAAATCCTTCATGAAAGATAATTTAACCAAGTGTAAGGCATGGACTAGAGATCTGACTTCACTTTCTTTCAGGAAGTTACCAGTACTGCCAATGCCATAAAGAAATAATTCACCAATTTCAAATAGTATAAAAGCCAGATGCATTGGTCTGTTCTTCATAAATGAGTTTTTGCATATCTTTTGCAGTTGTATTTTATCTCATCCATGTGGGAGAATAAAAGTCAAATTTACACATATGTCACATGAGCTGCAGGAAAAGAATTGTTCAATATGCTTAGATATATTTACAATAATAAAATTATGAATTTGGTGAGAAAATGTGGAGAGTACCTACGAATGAAGCAGTAGCATATAAGTAAAATATTTAAGACAGTAGTGACAGTGCTTAGTTCATATAAAATATCTGTGGATATTTTCAATCTCTAAAAAAGCATTTACACTATCTTAATCACTTGCTCATTGGTGGGACACAATACCAATGTCTATACTTAATGCAAGAGTGTAGGAGTCCCCTCTAGTTTCTCATCTCAGTCCATGAAGTCAATATTTATAATCCCAAAGATATGTTCTTGGAACCCCACCAAGTTAATTCCAATCTATCACTCCAAGTGCAGCCCACAGCAAAAGTAAAGACACTAAAACATATTTATAATTATTGGAGAGCCAAAGGGCTCTAAGTCCAGACTTTCCAGAACAAAGAGTCTGACCCAGGGCTGCACCTGGGTTTTATTCAGTGAAGGAGGAGTGGCTTGAAACATGACTGAGAATTGTGGGAAATAGGTGAGTACTGTGAGCTGAGCTAGGTAGGTAGCCTATCTTTACCTCTGCCATATGTAGAGTAAGTAATTTGCATTATGCTATTGAGATAGTATCTAATGTTATGGGGGTCTGGTGTTTTGGCTCTGACATGTCATCTTTCAAACCCCAGGAAGTCATATCCTTTATCTAGTGCAAAGCATTGGCTCTTTGTCCTGTCTGGACCAAGCTCACATTAAAGAGCAGCAGGTGTATCAGGGAAACACACATGCCACCTTCAAAGACTACCACCAGCACCTCGGCTAGACTAATATACACAGCTTAAGGCCAATTGAAAGGATAAAGAGAAGTCCTAGCCAGCTCTGCATATATCAACACAAGGAAACAGGATCAGGCTCAGCCTAAGTGGAGACAATCGCTCTTCTTTCAAGGAGAGCTGCTCAGATGGTGTTCCATAGAACAGAGGTTCATTATGGTGCATGGTTTCAGGTGCAGCTGGATGCGTAGCAGGCTAGCATGGCGGAGGAACACTGAGGAGGAGCTGCTTGCACCATGGCTGCTAGGAAGTACAAAGTAAGGGGAGGAGCCAGGAAGGAAGAGCAGTGCCCCCAGAGCACACCCCAGTAACCCCCCTCTTCTCCTCAAGCTCCTGAGAACAAGACCACCCTCCCTAATCCAATCACCTAGATGCTGCCTTGCTCCTGGCATCACGCAGTTTGGTCTGCCAGAGAAATAGCACACTGAGGACCGCAGTGGTGCCAAATTTCCTTAGATTTATTAACATTTATTAACAGTTGGCACAAGAGATAATGCAGACATGTCACACTTAGGTGATCTCCAGTCATTTTCCTAGAGGATTGTCAACTGCCCTGGCCTGTTTGCTCAGCTACCTCATGCCTTCAAGATGAGGGTAGAGCAGGACGCTTGCAGGGCTTCTAATGTGCTGTGCAAGAGCTAGGAGCTGTCCCTTCAGAGCTCCTATGCAGGAGCTCTGTGTCAGCTTGGGCTCCAGTGCTCCTCTGTTTCTTTGCCTTTCTGGTTTCACTATTAGATCCAGAGACTGCCAAGCAATACCCGAGCCTGGATGCCAGGGCCCTGGGGAGAGCTTGTGATCTGGATGTGTTGATATTTTTCTCAGTGATGATCCTGTTAGTGTTGTTTAGGGATTTCAGGGGCAGAAAATGAAGAGTGAGGCCACTACTCGATGGGACACAGCATTGTGGCTGTCCCTGCAGCCTGCTTGGAGCATCATGGAGCAGCTCTTCACTGTACAGAACTGGGCACCAGACAAAGAGCTCTAGGCTGCTCTCCAGTGGGGCCTGCTCCTAGCAGCACATTTAGCTGCCCAGAGGAGCACAGCGCCCTCATGACAGTCACCTTCCAAACGCATGAGAATTTGGGGAGACACTTTGGGTCTAAACTACAGCAGCGTGCATGCTTTTCCCTCAATATAAAGCACTTGGAAATATAGTAAAAATTCTCAACTATGAGCTCATGAGGGGTTGAAGGTCATCTAGATATAGATCATAACTTGTATTGTCTTAAGTCAGTAGAATAAGACAAATTGACAAATTAGGACAAATAAGAGTCTATTTAATTCTGTGAGGTGAATGTGATAACCACTCCACTACAGAAACAACCTTTAGATTTAATTCTGTAGAGAGGCAAATTTTTAGGGGCTTCTTAGGTCACATGCAGGTAGTTTGGTGTATGTCTACTATCTGGATGGGTCAGAGAGTTTGCCCTTCAGAGAGTTTATGGCTTGTATCAAGATGTGCCCCCTAAAGCCTCGTGCGTGCATAGGTGGGGCTTTTGGGAGGTGGTAGAATCATGACTGTGGGACTTTAGAGTTTGTGAACCAAACTGGCTTAGCATCATTCTGAGATGAGAAGCCCCATCTTGGACGTGGGCGGCATCCCCTAAAAGGCTTTTAGTCTGGATTGGCTACAAGGGAAAGGGTGGCTGGCCATTTGCTTCTCCTGGCTCCTGTCTACCCTGCCATGGGCTGTTTCTTTTCTCTGATGTCGTCTGCCATGCTCCCTGCCTTGGAGCCAGTGACTATGGACAGTAGTCCACTTTCCTCTCCTAACTTGTGAGTGTCCAGTATTTTGTCCCTATAATGAAAAAGTAACTAAGACAAGAGATGTTGATGGGGAGAATTCAACTGGCTTGATGACACAGAAATTAGGGTCAGTTGAATGGACCATACCCTCTATTTTCTTACCTTTTAGACATTTCTGTCAGCTCTCTAACAGCATAAATGTAAAGGAACCCAAGGACTGGGCCCCTTTTCAGCTCTGCAGTTGACTCTACTGCTTCCTTATTTGATGGTTTGTTTTGTTTTGCTTTGGTTTTTTTTTTAGCTCTACATGATTTTGGATCAGTATTTATGCCAAGAAAGACATCAGGAGTGGCCTTGATATGCTCATAATTTCCAGTAGAGCCTCAGAGCGAACACTCACAATTATATAGGCTAAGGAAAAGCAAGGTACCTATCTTGCAGGAGCTGCCCCCAAATCCAGGGCCCTGCTGCTCAGCCACCTGAGAGTGGAATTCTGGCCTCCAAGCCTCTGTGTAGAGATTCACCATTATTATTTGATATGTATAATTCAATATTACATTACTATTTGATAAGGTAACTGCATTACCTTATTTCTCTAATTCTGCCAAAGTCCTGGAATAAGGTAGGTATTTTGATGAGATTACACAAAATATTAGTGTAAAGCACATTCTACATTAAGAGCAGTGTGACACCTGGGTGTGGTGGTGCACTGGTGTAGACCCATCACTCTGAGAGGCAGAAACAGGAGGGCTATACTTTTAAGACCAGCTCTGGTACCTTAAGCTCTCTCTTAAAATAAAAACCATAGAGAGGGCTAGGAAGTTGGTCAGTGTGAAGGCCCTGGGTTCAATCCCTAAGACCAAAAGGACAGAAAAACATTGATAATTTTTTCTTAGTCATTTCTTCATTAGTAAGGGATACACACGAACCTGTAAAAGTAGCCCAATTCAAGCTAGTAACAAGATTGTTGGTTCATTTAAGTGGAAAGTCCAGAGGAAGGGTATCTTTAGGTTGATATTTTTTTCCAGTGGTTCAGCAACACGCTTTTCTTGATAGAGACGTTTATCCTCATAAGTATTTGCAGAAGCTGCAGATCCACACCTTAGCATCATGAGAGCCCTGAGGGCTACTGTTCACTTAGCCTGAGCCAGCCTAGGCCAGTGGTCCCCAGACTGTGACTCCAGGGATGGATGGAACATTCTGACTAGCTTCTCCACTGCGCATGTGTGGGACGTGAACACGAACCCAGTCCTGTCAGCATGTGAGCAGGAAGAAGGCGTGGGGTCTGCAGACAACAAGTGTCTACTATGCAATGTGTGTGCCATGTCATGAGAAACAAAAACAGGCACCAGGACGCTTCTTGGTCCCAAAGAGAAACGTCAAGATAAGATGTAGGCTCCAGACGTTTGTACCCAACGTGCTTCACGGCAGCGTCACCGACACCCATGTTGTGCTCGAAGCTTTCCGCAGGTCATCCTGTTCTGCTTCCGCGACTCCACAGTCAGCACAGTCCTGGAATCACAGCACTTACATAACACAGAAAGGGCAGCAAAGCCTTGGAGAGCGAGAGAAAAAGCTAGAGTGCCAGGAACGTGAATCCTTTCACCTGAGGAGATTTGTTAACTGCTGATTCGTAACAAAGTTTTCATTCTGCACATAGGCAAAGAAAATGGAACATTAGATCCTTCCTTCCTGGATAGCTCTTATTTTAAGCCATTCCCATGTATTTTGGGCTTTGACAGACTTGTCTTTCAGCTTAGAAGCTGTCGTTGTGGGGCGCTGAGCGATGGCCTCCCAGCGATGTCTGCTCTGAAATCCCTGGAACCTCGCGTGTTGCCTTGCATAACAGAAGGGTTTTGCAGATGGACGGGGCGAAGACTCTCGACATGGGGAGATTATCCAGGATTAGCAGCAGGTCTGGTGCTAGGGCAAGAATCCTCGTAATAGGGAGGCAGGGTGACAGACACAGCAGTGGGGAGGATGCACGGAAACCAGAGGAACCGGCGGCCCAGGAGCCAAGTGAGGCAGGTGGCCCTGTCCCAGGAGAAGCCGGGAAAGCGATCCTCCTGGAGCTTCCGAAGGTCGCCAGCCCCAGCACTGCCTTGCCTTTTTAACCTCTTTAGATTTATGACCTCCAGGGCTCTGAGAGAATGGATTGTTTTAAGCCACCGAGTTTGGGATAATTTGTCCCAGCAGCAATGGAAGCTAATAAAATCACGGTGACATTTCCAGACCTCCTGTTTATTCCCTATATCTTTCAGTGACGCGAATTTGTGTGCTTGAAGCTTTTCACAGCCCCTCCCCAACTCCGGTAAAAACCCCCTTCCTCTCCCTCCGCTGCGCCTGCGCGCTGTCTTCCTGTTGCCTTCCCTTTCTCCTGCTCACTGGTTCCTGCGAGCCCGCAGGCCAGCTTGCGCCGTGTTCTCTCTCAGGAAGGAAGGGACAGACGCTGCTGTGGTGAATTTCCATTCTTTCCACGTCGTGGACTCCGAGGACTGGAGACTGCTCTTCCCGGGGCTGGTGGCCCCTTTTCTCCGCGCGCCTTCCTGGGCTGTGGTGCAGGCCGCTCTGACTTGTGCGCCTTCACTGCTTCCCTGCAAGGAGCTGAAGTTCTAGGCAGGGATACCCCAAGAGTTCAGCAGGCAAGGGCTGAGGCTTCGCTGGCCACCGGTGTCCCCCTGCTGCCTCTGGCTCCCAGCAATCCACACTATCTCTTCTGAGTGCGAATGGACATCAAGTTGGGCTGTCTGGGTGTCTTCTGTCAGACGGACCTCCATCTTGGTCATAAGCTTTCACATCCAAGAAAATGCTCAAGGAGAAGCCAGGGTGGGGCTGGGAAGCACCCCAGAGTGCCTGGAGCTCTAGGATGAAAGCAGTACTTGTACTTAGGGACAAGCGTGGCGCCTCAGGAGGCCCAGCTTGGGAATACTATTAGAAATAGAGATATACAAAAGTTTTGAATCACAGAAAGTCAAAGTTAACATGTAACTAATGATCTCAAAGTACTTAAAAAGACTTAAGAATGAGAGAGTCAGGTGCTTGGAGCCACAGCATGCACAGCCAGGACTAGCGTGGCTACTGTCCTTCGGGCTGGGCACACAGGTTGCCTTGGCTGCCACCCTGCCTCGGTCCCAGGCCCAGGGAAGGCCAGCGAGTAATGACAGGGCCAAGAAAGTGAGAAACGGTGAGAAAAAAATGAACAGGATGAAGGGAAAGATTAGGCAATAGAAAACGGAGAAGAGAGAAAGCGAAGGGTGGATCTTCTCACTTGGAATCCAGATCCTCAGCTATTACAGACAGAGACCTAGGTGCAGATCTGGAGTTTTGTGACTCCTGTGTCTTTTACCTTCTTCAAAGAAAAAAGTAACATTATTTGCTAACTTTGTGGAAGCAAAAGACCAAGGGTCGCTGCTCTGGCCTAGGCAGGGGCTCCGAGAGCCTGGGCTTTCCTGACCTTCAACCACGCACTGTGACTGCCATGCTGGTGCAAGTCCCAGCCCTGGGGCTGCAGAGAGTGTCATGGTGCTGCTTGGATCCTGAGCTGGCTGTGGAAGACCCTGGGAAGTTAGAGATGGTGGCGTGTGTTTCAGGACTCTACACATGATGTAATCACTGTGTATCTCACACACAGAGAGGAGGACACAGGGTCCTTAGAAGCACCATCTGTGCACCTAGCAGGAAGTGAGCATGTTTAGACTGGGCTCTCCACGGTATCCCAGGGCTCCCCACGGTATCCCAGGGCTCCCCATATCACCCTCAGTGCCATCAGACCACTCCCCTCCCCAGAACTGCCTTGAGGAGGGAGGCAACGGCCAGGGGTGGGTGTGGAGATAGCATAGGTGGGAGTAGGAGCTGAGCTTAATTCCAAAACAGGCCCCACAAGCTGTGTCGGAGAGTCCCAGTCCCCCAGCTGGCAATCTCTTCCTCACTTCCTGTCCCTGCTCTCTGCCTCTCCCCTCTTCACTCCGGTCCAGAGCATACAGAGCAGATTCTGCCCCTGCCTCTGTCTCAGGCTTGCTTTGGTGGAAAGCCAGTCGTGGCAATTGTTTAGGGCACGAGAGTGCTCATTAGGGAAAATAAGAGTTTCAGAACTTAATTATGGGGCCAGAGAGGAGGGCACTTCCTGCCCTCTTGTTTTGAAGTCTTGCTGTCTGGGTAATCAGCGAGAAACTCTGAGGATGCTTGGATTCTTGTGCCCCTGTCCTTGTCTGGGGACCAGCCCTGTCTGGACTCCCAGATTACCATGCCAGACGAGATACAATAGCACACTGGCCTCTGTGATGTAAACGCACTATCAAACACACCATCGGAAAAAGACTATTTCCTATCCCTCTTAGCCTTGACTTAGAGGCTTTCCAAAGTCACCTGGAAGCAATTGCGATGAAATAACCATATTTCTTGAGCAATGCTTATTCAAATTACCTTGCAGTTGGATCCTGTAATGTAGTGGCTATTAGAGAAAAACCTTAGGTTTCATTTCCTATTCATTCTTCCTTCCTTTCTTTCTTCCTTTCATTTTTTTTTTTTTTTTTTACAGGCTCATGCCACCACACCCAATCTCTTTAAAAATTTTTTTTAATTACTTTTAATAAGAAACAACAATGAGACAGTTTCAAAACACATTAGTAGTACATTCCCACTAATTGATACAATGCATATTGTTGTCCTGGTAGTTATACAGAGCACAGGATGCAGACATGATAATTTTTCTAACCATTATTGGTACAAAAATTTCTTTTCATTGAACTAAGAGAAAGTAGTTGTGCCTGGCATGGTGGCCCACGCCTGTAATCCCAGCATTTGGGAGGCTGAGGCAGGAGGATCAGTGTGAGTTCAAAACCAGCCTGGGCTACAAAAGTGAGCTCAAGGCCAGCCTGAATTTCATAGAGAGACCCTGTCTCAAAAAGACAAAAGAAAAAGAGACGGTATTTGTATACATGGCCCAATATTCCATAATCGCAGTGGGTTACTGGCAGAACTGGCAATGTTGGAATCTGTTGATTTAAGCCTTTTACAGCTCAGCATATTAATCTAGCTTTACTTTTTATGCCTCATGGTTAAACTTTTCTGCTGAGGTTTCATTTTCAAAGCTCTAGATTTCTTATTTTTATTACTTGTTATTTTTCTTCCAGTAGAAAGAAAGTGACCCAGTTTGAGGGTTGACCTAGAATTTTGGATTCTTTACAGGACATTTTTCCTGTTGAATATGCAAATTGATTCTTTTGTCGGAGGAGTCCCAAAGCAGTTCTTGTCAGCAGTGGTGGCTGCTCCCATTTTCATGGCAAGGCGAGCCTCAGAGAAGTAACTGGCTGCCGAAGTGGCAGGCGTTCCTCTCATCCCTTGGAGCCACTGTGATTTTTCTGTTTCCCTTCCGTGGCTTTGGCCATCAGGAAAGTGCATGAACTCATATCCTCTTTTTAAGTCAGACTCATCAGGACTTCACTGGTTAGAAAAAACCTTGAATTACCTTGAGTCTACAAGGGTAGAGCTTCCGTTTCTGGTTCCCAAGTGGTAACACTATGGAGAACCCAGAGCTATAGCAGGCGTCCTTTGACCTGCACAGGATGTAGGAAGACACCTGGCTCCCCATTGCCCTGAGAGGGGATGCTCACATCTCCCTGTTAAGTCCTCTATCTTTTTTTTGTTTAGGCAATGTCTTGCATGTGCTTCAGGCTGGCTTTAAAGTGAAAGTGATCCTCCTGCCTCAACCGCTGGAGTGCTAGGATTACAGATGTGTACCACCACACCTGGTTCCTCCATTAAGTCTTGATCATAATTTAAGAGCATCTCTCACTGCTTCTGCAGATGGGGGAGCTTCTCTACCCAACACCTCCAAACACATTGGTAGGCCTGAGGTTTTGGGTACACTCTGGGCTGAATTAAGCCTAACTCTCACATTCATGTTGAACCTGTCCCTAGTGGGGTGGTATTTGAAGATGCGAACTTTGCCAGGCCACAAGGTCTAGATGAAGTCAAGAGTTTGGGGCCCTCAGGGAGAGACTGCCACCCTTCTCTGATGAGACACCAGGGTGCTGCTGTGTCTGTGTCCTCTCTTGGCTGTATGAATGGGAAGAAGTGGGCATTGCAAACTGGGACAAGAACCCAGTCCTGCAGGGACCCTAAGCTCAGACTGTTGGTAATGCAGAGGGTACCCTGGGACTATGGGTCCACCCCCTCCTTTCACCCTAATCCGCACAAGGCCCCAGGGCCAACTCCCTGTCCTTTGCCCTAAGGCCCACTACCCCAAGGCAGAAATAGGAAAGAGGGAGATCCCTGGGCCCTGAGCCATGTGTACTGTGGGCTCCTCAGCATGACCCACAGTAGCCTTTCCTTCCCCCAGCTCAGTGAAGTCCATGTGTATGGGCTGTATCTCCTACACCCAGTAACAACAGGGTGTACAGTGGGAAAGGTCAGGTGCAGTAGGCACAGAGGACCTGACTCAGCCCTGTCAATCACACTGTCTGCCAGGCTCGGGAAGACCCAAGGCAAGGGGTCTGCTTGCTTTTGTGCTGTTTTCCTTGGCAGTTGTGGGGGTCCTCTCACTTTGGTCACACCATTGCCCAACTAAGCCTCACTGAACCTTGCTGCTTTTTCTTCACTGTTGCATGCCACATGCAATTCTTTCTTCCTTGTGCACAAGAACCTGGTGATCTGTCCAGGCTCCCATCCCCCACAGTGCTGCCGTCTGCAGGGCCGGGAGACCCTGGTGTCTGCGGCTCATTGTCCCAGCCTATGGCATCTTGTTATAATGAGAGTGTCCCAGTGTATGCTTATGTCATGTTGTGGACTCCAGTGCCTCCTGGTTTCCCCTTGGGGGCATTTTAACTGACCTATGGCTTTCCTGACCCCTCAGCCAGTTTCTGGAATCAGACACACAGTGACTGTAGACCACAGTAAAGGGTTTTGGTTGCTTCTCAAATTTCTATATGATTACCAAATATGAAATATACTGTTACCAATCAGTGTACCACAAGCATACATTGTACTGTACGTAATTAATACTCTACGCAACCTGGATAAAAGAAAAAGACCAATATTTGGGAGATGGGGCTCAATGAAAGCCTAGGGTCATTTTTTTTTTTTCAACTTAGAAAAGACAAACTTTGCAGTGGATTCATAATATTTGAAACCAGTTTCTTATTCTACCTTAAAGACCACTTGGCACCACTGTACTTTGTGTAAAGGAAAAAAGACAGATTTGACGTGAAGCAGTTTACTTGCTTATAGGTTAGGATGCAAGGGCTTCCAGATACCCTCATCAGGTGGGATTGCTTTGCCCAAACCCACGCCTTTCCAAAGGTAAAACTGAGTTTTACCAAAATACCTGTTTATTCTTTTAAGTGTCCAGGAGATGTTTGTTAGAAAATACCCCTCCCCGTACACCCACGCACACCCTCGGAGGACCAATATAAGTTCTTGGAAGTAATGCAGACTAAACACATAAAAGAAGGCACAATCATTTCCTTCTTTGGCTCATAATTACAAGGCTTGCTCTGCCCACAATAAGACTGGGTAATAAAGCTGGCAGCTCATGACTGTTCATTCCTCAGCCACCTAAATCCCAGTTCCTTTGCTACACAGACTCCTGCTTGTTCCAAGCCTTTAACCCAGCATTTCTGAAATTTGTCCTTCCTTTCTCTGGAGTGGAGTTACCTGGCATGACTCTTAAGAATCAAACTATTTTATTTGGAGTTGAATGTCTGAGGGCCTAAAGCCCCTGGTGGCCCTGCAAGCAGCCCGACATGCTTGCACTGTGCCTTGGGAGAGCCCTTTTCTCTCCTTGTTGGTGTGGTGGCTTAACTAATGGGCAGCTTGGAACACACAGCTGAACTGCATCAGTGTGGTTCTGGGTGTGGAAGGCCCACCTGAGGACTGTTGCCAGCTGCATAAGACGAGAACTGGAGGGGAAGAGGGTGCACTGCTGATGCTCCCGGGGAGCTCGTGGCACTGGGCTTCCTAATACGAATTCAGCTGTTGATAGTACTGAGGAGCTCCGGTCCTCACTGCTTCTAAGAATGGCTGCAGCTCGTTTGCTTATCTGTTTTTAGTACCAAGGCTTGAACTCAGGACCTTGCACTTGCCAGGCAGGTGCTTATGTCACTGAGCTATCTGCCCAGCCCTGCTATTCTTCTTGGGAGTGCTCTAGTCCTTGTCTTAAGTGTTGCTTTCTGGATCCAGTGCAGATTCCTCAGCCTGCTGGCATAGCCTCTCAATCCTGCTCACACAGACTTTCTAGCTTCCACCACTGACCTCTGGGCCTGCCCAGTGCAGATCTTTGGTACGAGTTGCCCAAGACCTTGTCCTGGGCTCCAGACCTCCAGCTGGACTTGTGGAGTACAGCACCATGGGATCCAGGTGCCGAGCTGGGGCCTTTGGGTCTCTAGTGTGTGGACAGATCTCCTGCACTCTCCTGCATTTGACTTTTTGGGCAACTATAATTAAATAATACTATCAATTATGTGTCTTATATTAAATTTGTTCCCTCGTAAGTCCTAACCACAACAACGGAATAAAAAATGTGCTGTTCATGTGTTCCACGGTGTTTGTTTTCTGGCTTTTATTGTTGTGCTGAGGGTGGAATCAGGGCTTTGCTCAGGATGGACGACGAATGCTGTACCCACCCGCTGCAGAGTGGGGGAGAGGTTTTTGCCCATCTCTTGGAAATGACAAGAAGCACCAGGAGTGGTGAAGAGACCACTGTGCCGCCCTCCCGTGCATGGGGTCCTGCCGCAGTGCAGGCTGCCTCTGCCCTGAGTCCCACCCCTTCTGATTTAACAACCACAGTGGGAAATATTCGTAGAAATCTTTGCAGCAGACTCTGCAGATCCTTCTCCTGTTATCATTCCCTAAACAATACAGTGTAATGACAATTTATAGAGTATTTATGTCATATCTGGCATTATAAGTAGCCTAGAAATGATTTAAAGTACTGTATGAGTCAGGTGCGGTGGTGTAGGCTTGTAATCCCAGCACTCAGGAGGCTGAGGCATGAGGATCCTTGTGAGTTTGAGACCAGCCTGGGCTACAAAATGAGCTATAGGCCTGCCTGAACAATGTAGTGAAACCCTGTCTGAAATAAAAGAAAAAGGGAAAGTACTGTATAGGGGAGAAAATTTGCAGACTATTTGCAAACAGCATGCCATTTATTTCTTTATTTAGAGACAGCGTCTTACTATGTAATTCAGGTTGGCCTTGAACTCCCTATGTAGCCCAACCTATCCTCAAAATTGCTGTGGTTCTCCTGCCTCAGCCTCCTTAGTGCTGGAGTTACAGGTGTGAACTACCATACCCTGCTGCATTTCCTTTCATAGAGGGAACTCCAGCATCTGCTACTTGGATATCCTCAAGGGTTGTACAGCCAACTCACACCCCCAAAACCAAGGGATCTAAAGCTCTCTAATATGAGTGGTTTCTTTCTGTCATCCACAAGCTCATTTTTTTTACTCTCTTTTTTCCTTGATTTATTTATATGAATATAGAATTGTGTCAAAATTTTGCTTATAACATTTCTTCATCTTGGTCCTTGCAGGATATTTTTTATTTAGTCATTTGATTTCATGTTGTAAGTAAAAAATGGGTATCTGAGAACACAACACCTAAATCCAGAACTTCACTTCTGCAGTGCCTGGGAATGAACCCCACTGTACTGTCCACCAAGTGTCCCCGAGTGCACTCTCCCCTGTAGCACCCAGCATCCCATGCTCCTCTTTGCTGTATTCGCATGCCTGCTTACACAGGCCGGGCTGATCGCTGTATCGTTCCACTTTTAGTATATGCGCTGCTGACGTGAGCTCTATCTTTACCTTGTTTTGCTTTTAATATATTGTTTTGGAGTAAGTAGAGATCTAAGGAAAATTTATTTAGTCATCTTTTAGGTGAGGAAGATGACTATTTCTAAATGTATCAAAAATCACACATACATACACACATAGGTGTATTGTGTGCATTATGACAAGCGATACTGTGCTATATGCAATATTTTGGACCTATTTTTTAATTTATATCAGTAATATAGATATTCCTCATTGGCTAAGAATATAGCTCAGTGTCACAAGCACCTGTCTGGCAAGGGCAAGGTCCTGAGTTCGATTTCTGGTGCCAAAAATTAGACATTTCTTATTTAATGACCTGCCTGTTTAATGACCATTCAAACTTGTGACTGAGGTGTATTCTATGGATTTGCAAAATGCCATTCTTACTTAGATCTGTCTTTTTTGTACAGTTTTATATATCTTACTGCTAGGGCCTCTGTGTCCCTTTTTGTGTGGTCTACCTTGTCTATACAGTACTGTAACTGTTGCTGATTGTGCTGTAGAGTGCGGCACTGTAGCTTCATGTGCTGTTACACATCACAGTAGTGCAAGTAAGAGTTATGCCAATCAAAGCAAAGTCATTGAGCTGGAGTTTCCTCTGGCCATGTCTTTCTTCTGAATATTGTAGTGTGCATACTGTATACAATTCCTCATTTATTTTTAATTCCTTGTTGTTTCAGGACTTGAAATACTTCATTCCAGGTTCTGCTTGACTTGATGGATTGTGTTGAGAAATATCCTGTGATTCTGATAGGCTTTCCTTTAAATGTGATCTGTTTCTGTTCTCTAACAACTTTTAGTATGTTATTCTAATGCTGAATTTCTGGGATCATGATTATCATATGTCAGCATGTAGATTTATTTTGGTTGACATTACTTGGAGTTCTCTGTGCCTCAGTTAACTGTATGTCAGATTCTTTCCCCATGCTTGAGAAGTTTTCTGCTATTACTTCTGCAAACAGTCTTTTTAATGTCATTTGTGTTGACTCCTTTTTCACTCACACCTATCAGTAATATGTTGTTCATCTTTGTGCCATCTTATAGCTGTTGAATTATTATTTCCTGGTTCGTTGTTACTTTTAAGAGGTCTTTCCTTTCCTGGTTGCTAGCTTCAACAATGACTTCAAGGTCTGAAAGTCTATCTTCAGTTTCATTCAAATGGTCTTGCCAGATATTAATAGAATTTTTAATTTCTTACATATTTCTTTGAATCTGTTTCATGCACTCTATCTTTTTCAATATTGTTCATTCAAGGTTTCCACCATTTTTCTATGTCCTTCTATTTTTTAGTCGATATATTTTTTAGATATGATCAGCAATTCTTTCATTATGATCATCATAATCCCTCTCTCTCTCTCTCTCTCTCTCTCAATCTGGGAGATTATTTCTGATTTCTTCTATACCTATCTGGAGTTGTTTCTCTACTTAAGTTGCAATCATTTCATAGATTTCAGCTGTGTGACTTCTAATGTTTTCTATGATAATGTCTCCTGGACATGTTCTGGGTGGGCTGTGGGCTGAGATGCATTTTGCTTCTTTGTTTTTTCATTTTCTAGTTCAGAAATAACTGTATATTGATTTATGTAATAGTCATTGTGAAATTTTGATAGCAGATAGCTGTGTAACTACTATCAAGGCCATGCTAGGAAGATTCTGTTCTCCAAGGATATTCTTGGTTTGTGTCTCTCCCAAGATCCTGCCTTCCCAATTAATTGAAAGTCGGTTGTTGGTTTCCATTTGGCACTACCCTCTGTCTGTAGGTATAGGGCTTTGGTGAGGTTATTACTCTATCACTTCCCAACATTATTACCCAAGAGAGAACAAATGGTTCAAACAGATATGATATCCTACCTACAGTAATACAATTAGCAACAATAATAGCTTCAGGGAAAATTTAGAAATTGACAAACTTTGGCTTGTCAATTGGTTTTGTGCTTTAGTCCACAGGAGCAAACGTCTATAGTTACATAACAAAACAAATAATAAATTGGGAATTTGTATGCAAAATATTTCCTCTTGTCAGAGTGGACTTTACCTGTGTACCTCTGGCTGGGCCAACTGCCTAGTTTCATGTGCTTTGCTTCATGTATGGTGATGGGTCAGACACCTGGATTCCTCTGGCTGAACTAATTCCCCAAAGTTCCAATTATCTCTGTACTAGCCCCTATTACTTCAGCAGAGCTGCACTCAGTTACTTAGTTATAAATTAGTTCCTTTTACGTAAGACATTATTTTGTGTCATATATCAGTCAGAGTTCTAGAAAACACAGAGCCTCTAGAATATCTCTATCTATATCAATATCTATATCTGCCTCTGCATCTCTACCTCTACATCTGCAACTACATCTGTACCTGCACTACATCTACATCTGCATCCATCTCAGTAGGTAAATGTCTAGCCTAGTGGGTCTGTGTTTCACACTCACATGTCCGTGCTTGTATTTAGATGGACCAGGCATTAGCCTGGTCCAGTTGTGGGTCAACCTCTGTAAGGCAGGGGAAGATTTTGGAAAGTAAGGATGGAAGCAAAGTAGGTAGAACCTGAAGTTGGAATCTAAAGCATACACTGGCACCCCCAAGGGGAGATTGGAGCCTGTGTGGGTTTCTGTTGCTCCCATTCTTGCAGTGTGGGTGTCCTGCAGAAACAGGGGAGCTTTGCTGTGGGCCTTGCACAGGTCTCAGGTTCCTGGGTCTCGAGGAACCAAGGAATCTAGGGGAAGGGAAGCAGTTGTAGGTTAGGTCGCTGTGTCACCCAAAGGCTGCGACTTAGCAGGTCAGCAAAAGCATAGCTCAGCTATAACATGACTCTTGTGTGTCCTTCCTTGAAGTCTCACATCAGAGTCTCTCTTGTCTCCAAATCAGACAAGAAAAGGAATTCTTAGAAATATAGGCTGGGTGTGGTGGCACACACCAGCTCTTGGGAGGCTGAGGCAGGATAAGCACCACAAATTTGAAGCCAGCCTGGGCTACATAGTAAGATTCTGTCTCAAGAAAAAAAAATTGAAAATTAAAAAAGAAATATATCAGATGCACAGGCTCACACATCCCATGATTTCTCTTATGCAAGGAACCTAAAATATGAGTAAATGAAAGAGCAAACTCAAAGACAGCAAGGAGCACTTTCTGTTCCCTCCCGCAGTGTGTCTGAGGCTCCTCAGGGCCGGCAGACACTACCATGGCTCCCACTCTGTTCCTGTCTTCTGAATCTGTGCTTCTGCTGTGCAGTCTCATTTCCACTCCCGATCCTGTGCTGCTTTTGTTATTTTCTTTTCTCCAGGGGGTGGAAGATGAGCTCTGGATTCCTATCTGGCACAGCTACTTATTCGCATTGCCAGATGATGCTGCCACTGATATAAAAAGGAGTGAGCATGGGTACATCAGCAGGTGGTGGCCAGGGTTTTGTTTTGTTCAGGTCAATACCACCTAGTGGAATAATTATGTATTCATTATTGCATCACATGGGTGCATTTTCCTAATTAATGTTTTCATGTCTGTTGCTGACTTGATTTGACTTATGCTTGATAGTAGTTGAAAGCCAATTCATCAGCATGGCTTACAGAATTTCATTAGTAGGTTTGGCCAACCATGTCAACTGGTGACTCTTTAATGCCTCTGATTCTGATGTTTTTAAGGTGTGTGGAGGGAAAAGTGCTGGCCAGGATCACAGTCGCGTTGTTCTTCCTGGCCCTGCCTCTGCAGACACAGGGTCCCCTGTCATATCTCAGAGCATACGTGACCTCCAGTTTGTCCTATCCATCAAGCAAAGGGCAGAAGGCAGACCCACAGAAGGGCAGGGCAGTCCTAGCTAACAGGGTACTCTTCAAGAAAAAGCAAAATGATTCTAGACAGAAAAAGAAACAAAGAGCAATGGAAAGCAAAGACAAAAGTGAACCTGATAGGTGCAAATTCAATTTAATACTGGTGATGTAAAGTGATAATTAACCCATACAGATAGGCCCAGTGGTGTTCCCAGCAAGGTGTGACAAATGAACTAAAAATGTTAAGCTTGCACTGGCCAGGAAAAGGACAAAAATCCCAGTAAATATTGAGTTTTAATGTGTCAAGGCTGTTTGTTATAAATTTCTAGGGTAACACTTAAAAGTTATAAGACGTAGTGTGGCTTGTAAGTTCATGGAGGGTTGATGGCCTATGGAGTAATAAAAAGTACAGATATTCCTAATTTAATGGCTGAGCTCCATTCCTGTGATGAGGTCATTAAGTGAATCAGATGCTACCTGAAGAAGTGGGTATGGTACATAATTGCAATATTCAGAGCAAAGAAATGGTCCAAGGAAACTCCAGTTTGATGAGTTTGATTTTATTTGTGTAGTTCTTATTTACAGTGCTGTAGTGTAAAACAGAACATGGAGCTATGGCACTGTGTCCCTCAGCACGGCCAGGGACAGCTATGGCACTGTGTAGGGAAGGTGTGCTATACAAAAAAGACAAGGAAGCCTGTTATGCTTTGTGTCTAGTTGTCCCCCAAAGCCTCATGCAGTCATGGCAACTTCTAGAGTTTGAGATTAACTCATGATTCACTGGGATTATGGGTGATCCAAGGATGAGATTATGGGTCTGAGTACTGCTGGGATTATGGGTGTGGCCTGAGGCAAATAGCCTAAGGCAGAGAGCCTGAATATAGCATATGAGAGACAGAGACAGACTCTCTCTGTTGCCATTGTTGCTGTTCTGCTGCCATGAGCTGCTGCTCTCTGCCATGTGTCAGTCTGCTTTGGAGTTGGCTGAGTATGGACTGAAACTTCCAGCAACTGTGAGCTAAATAAACCTTTCTTTCCTTCATTTTGGGTGTGGTGTATTTGTCCCAGCAACCAGAGAAGAGTAACTGAGACAAGGCCCCATCAGCAAGAGGCACAGAACTGTGCCAAAAACGGATGGTCCGGAAGTTCAAATAGTCATTAGACAGGTAGGTTGTCAAACAAGGAACGTCACTACCCAAAAATGAAGGAAAGTGAGGAAGGGTAGAGAACAAAATGTGAAACAGTAGAACAAATGCTCATTAATAAAATGATACATTTAAATCTGCTTATGTCAGAATTCCATGAGGTAGAAACATACAAATGAAAGGTCAAATATGGTCAGACTGAATAAAAATAGCTACTATGTTTATAGTAGACTATAAATATATGCAAATTATATGTTTGTAAGTAAATTTTGTAAATACCTATTAAACTTATAAAGAAGTACATTTGGAAATAGAAGAAAAGCATCTTATTTGTACACATGTAATGTACTCTGAATAAAGTAAAAATTGATAGAAATACAGAGAACTAGGAAAACTGTTTATGGGGGAAATTTCCACACATATCTCCCACAGAACAAACCAACTTTGCAATAAAGAGAAACTCTGAACATGATCAAAACTTTTACTGAATGGTATGTACAGAATATCTCAGATCTCATTTTCTTTTCAAGTACATTGTAACATGTAATGAAATTGATTATATGCTGGGCTGTAACATCTCAACACATTTTGATTTTTGGTACCAGATGTTGAACTCAGGACCTTGTGCTTACCAGGTAGGTGCTGTGCTGCTGAGCTATCATCCCAGCCCTCAACATGTTTATTTTCTTCTTTTTGTTTTAATCTTTGAGACAGGGTCTCTCTGTATAGTTGAGGCTGGCCTTGAGTTCAATATGTAGCCCAGGTTGACCTTGAACTCTTAGTGATTCTCCTGCCTCAGGCTTCTGAGTACTGCGGTTGCAGATGTGTGTTACCATGTCAGACCTTAACAAAATTCAAAGGAAGGCTAGCATGTAGAATACATTCTGTGACCAAAATGGAGCAAGAGTGGAATAGGTTGAATTCGTAGTTTAAATTCCTTCCCACAAAGAAAGTACCATGCCGAGACAGCCACATAGTAAATTATGCTTGATGTGTAAAGAATAAGTACTGCCGCACTTTGCCATTGCAGGAAGTTTGTCCTTGGTCCAGCGAGTCAGCGCTGTAATCACAGAGACACAGATGAGAGCCCTTGTCATTGCCCTGGACATACACAATGCCCTACTCGGCCAGTAAGAGAAATCCAGGACTCCTCATTCTGAGGGTTGATGGTGGACATCAGTGTGCTTGGGAAAGCCTGAAGGACAGGAGCCTAAGCTTCAGGCAGTGGCCACAGCGGCTGCAGAGGATGGCGAGGTTCAGGTGCCACACAGGGGGCTGCTCACCTGAGGACCATGCTGACTTCGGGTGCACCGGAAGCAGCAGACATGGCATGCTTTAGGCCTGTCCTGAGCTATGCTGATGGCCTGCCCTTGTCATAACTTAGTCTGGGGCCTTGGACCTGCTGGGACTCTTGCAGCACATCACAGTGATGACCCACCAGGAAGTCCTGGGAGGACTCCTGTGCCACAAGGTGGAGGTAACCCCGTGACAACCCTAAGACCTACTTCTTGGGTAAAGATCTCTCATAAGCGCCGCCTGTGGCCAACTCAGTGGCACTCCTGAAAGGGAGGTGATAGATGCTCTTCCTGGTGGAAGAGCCTTGGGTGCCTCACCTGGTTGTCCCCTCCAGGGGAAGGAACAAGAACATGAGTGTACAAGTGAATTCTGGGCTGTTGCTCAGGATCCCAGAGGCCCTTGTACACCCACCCAGAGCAGCCACAGGACAAGTGTGGGCGAGGGTGTCTGGGAGACACTGAGGTAGGGTTCTGTGTCATATGCCAGTATCTACCAGGAAGCCCCTGCACAGCAGAGGCATGGAGCAGCCCATGCTGCAACCGGCTGGCTTTGGCAGTCCCAATAGGGATAGATTCATGGGAGGTGGAGTTGAGGGTGACTTCTGTTGCTAACTGGGCGACTGGCGCTGTTCTTGCTCAGGTGGGGTGGGGCGGGGCGTGCACCATGGGCCCCAAGACCAGTATCTGGGGGGCAGATCTGCCACAGTGTCCCCCATGCAGCCTGCAGTGTGGGTGGAACTGCTATGGTTGTGGGCTGGGACCTGCCTATCCTCTCCATGGTCCCTGACTCTACTGTGAGGCTTTGTCTCGGGTCCCAGAGAGCCTGAACTGGTGCTGCCTCTGTTTTACTTTGTATTTGTTATTTCCATAAATAGATGTTTGCAGGGCACAGTGATTACGCTCCTGGAGGCTGGGGGAGCTGGGCTGCATGCACTGTGCATCTTCGTTCTTTCTGGGTTCACTTCTCCCTTCTCTTGTTCTGTCTCTTGGTTCCCTGCCCACTTGAGAGAGACACATCTCCCTACTTCCTGCTGTCTGTCTTTTCCTTTGTTCTTTATTTATAAATTGGTTTCTCAAATAATAAAAACCATGTGATATTACTTCACTTGACATTATGGTGTCAAGCTGCACCCATTTCCTACAAATAAACCAAGTTTCTCCTTTTTGTGGCACAGTAGTGCTCCACTGTATGTAAATACCATGGACTCTTAATCTGTTCATTCAGTGATGGACACTGGGGGGCCGCCTGTAACTTCCTGCAGGGCCGGTGTCTGTTTTATCGCTTGTCTCTGCATCTTGCTTACAATATAAACTACATCTAGTGCTTTTGAACAGAGACCCCAGCTCCAGGGTGGAGGAGAAGGCATGGTCTGTCACTGTGTGTGAACACATACAGACAGCTGAGGCTGAGCCTGAGCTTGAGATCCTCCTGCCTCAGTCTTCTGAGAAGTTGGGATTACAGGCCAGCCTGCTCTGCTCAGCTGGTCTGGCCATCTTGTAAGAACTTTGTTCTTAGAGCCAAGTGCAGAGCCATCTGTGCCCTCCTTGCCAGCCCCTGGGCCAGGCTTCACACAGTTATGGGCAGGATGCACACTGGCACTTGCATAGCTGAGAGCATCTGGTGGTGAAACCTCACATTTCCGTGGCATTTTCATGACCCACTCAGAGAGGAAGCCTTCTGCAGTCTTCCTGTCAGTATCTCTCTGGGTTACCAGGAGCAAGCTGTGGCAGTGTTACTACTGTCCCTTCATGTGGAGTGAAAAATAAAGCACAAAGCTTAAGGATTCTTTGGAAGGCAAGAGAGGATCATGGGAAAAGTAAACTCACAAATTCAGCTTTCTGACTTGAACTCGCGATCCTCCTGCCTCAACCTCCCAAGTGCAGTGACCACAGGTGTGTGGCACCATGCCCAGCTTTATTCACTCTGTAATATTTGCTGTATGTGATGTGTTTCTAAGTGATTTTGGTTTTATCACACCCAATCCTTGACATCCTTGCAAAAAAGCAAACGCTTTTTTAGTAACTTCTCATTTATATTATTTTATTTAATTATAAAATAGACTTTACATATCAAGTCTCATAGAATTTATAATTTAATGCACCAAGTCCCCAAGCCAAGGAACCTATTATCCTTGGTTGTCTAACTTCAAACATTAAGACAGGAGAAGTCAACCTGCCTGCTGAATTCTGTGTTTGCTGGCTTCAGTTCAGTTATAGAATTAATAAATTAGTAAGTTCAGAATTCTCAGGGAAAGAATTAACATGCCAGAGGCTGACGCACACTCTTGACATGTTCTATTTGGGTTTATTCCTATCATCGGCAACATTTGCATTCACAAATCTAAGCAGGTGCCTGTTCTCCTCGGCTGGGCAGTGTGGTCTGTTCTGGTCCTGCAGAACCATCAGGAGACGGCTGGGGGCAGCTGGCGGCCTTCTTGCTGTGGGGCTGGGCCTTCGCACCTTGAGCCTTTTGTGGAACAGTGACTGCTTTCCGAGCACGCGCCATTCCTCTTCTTGCTGGCGTTTTCTGTGGTGTCGGGGGTGTTCTCATTGAGCAGATCCCCAGGGGGCTCCTTAGTGACCTGCCAGAGAGAAACACACTCAGTGGGCTCCCACCCACCCTGGGGGACTCATCCGACTGCCTATGAAACTGTGAGAAAAGCAAGACAGAGCCAGTGCTCCTCTCCAGCCCTTCTTAGTGTCTTCAGGAGACCTTTGATACGGGCTGTAACCCCCACCACTAGGGAGGCTGAGGCAGGAGGATCGCTATTAGAGGACAGGCTAGGCTATATAGGGAGTTCAAGGCCAGCCTGAATAACATAGAAAGAGCATGTCACTCTCCCCCCAATTTAAAATCAATCAATCAATAAATCAATCAATCAAAAGAAATGTGATGTCAACATAAAATCTGGGACTCCAAGTCAAAACTTTTTAAGCGTGTGTGCCCTTCACTAGCTGCTCAGTGGGATTTCCTTGCTGAATTCTGCTTTCTGTGGGCTCCTTTTCAATGCCCAGAGATTCTGTCCCAGATTTCTTGAACTGCTGTTGCAGTGCTGACCAAGACGGACCCTGAGAGCATCGGTGTTGTGTGCAGAGACAGAAGGCGCCCTGTTTGCCAGGCATTTGTCCTCATTCCACAGCCTGATGTTTGTGATCGGCAAAGACTTTGCTGGCTGTGCTGACCCCGCGGGGCGGCGCCCTGGGCACTGAGTGTCCCTTTCTGCTCCAGGGTAAACAATAACAGATTATGCAACCGAGCCTCCCGAGGTTGCCTCTCTGGTTGCTGATGCGGGGCACTCTTTCTCATTCCCTGGCAGCTGGGCGGAGGAAGGGAAAAGCTGCTCATGGATGTGAGCAGGAGTGGGAACTAGGCCACTTGGCCCCACTGGATGCCCAGGCCTGGCTGCCTTCACCTGGGTCCATTCCAGAACAGGACAGGGGAACCCGGAAGCTACAATGCTAAGGCTCTGCTGCTGGGAAGAGAAGGTTAGCAACAGGCAGAACCTTGCCCCTTGTCACCCTCTGTATATTCTGAGGACCCTCTTTGCAGGCCATCGGAGAGGATAATATTTATTGGTATGATCTGTAAGCATGGTTCTCTGGCTTTATTCTTCATGCTGCAGGCACTGGACATGCCCTTGCATACTCAGGATTTCAGCAGTGAGCCAACCCTACTCTGGGCTGGGTTTATTCTAAGGGTCACTGTACAGTTTTTAAATTAGCATTTTTCCCCTTAAATTCCCCAAGGTTTAAACTCTTCCCCTAAAAATAAGGTGGTCCACCATACCTTCGTTCTGTGTGGCATATTCTCAGAGATCACTGGTTTGGTTTGGATTCCTGTGGATTCTTCTAAAACTAAACAAGGAACAAACATGTCACGTATCAGACAGAAAATATAAACATCTTAAAAGTTGTTACTATGGGGCTGGGGAGACAGCTCAGCAGTCTAAGAGTCTGACTGGCAAGCACAAGGACCCGGGTTTGATCCCTGGTACCAGTCATGGAACCTGGGGATGGTGGCACACTCCTGTAATCCCAGTGCTGGGGAGGCTGAGACAGGAGGATCCCTACAAATCTGAGATGCACAGTGAGACCCTGAACCAGATTAAAAAACAAAAAAACAAAACTTAAAAATCTTTTAAAAAAGTTTTTAGTATGCATAAGAATACCTTGAATGAAGAACAGGGAGCCAGATGTAATACGTTAAACTAGATATGTTGTTGTTAAAGCTGCTGGCTTACCTACCCCGATGGGACCTCCTTTGGCTAAGAAGTTTTTTCATGTCAAAAGAAATTACCAACAGAGTGAAAAGACAACCCACAAATTTCAAAAACATTTTAACTAATAAGTATTCAGACAAAGGTCTCCTGTCTAGAATTTATAAAGAACTAAAAACCATTAGGGTCCTAAAATTCAAAGACCCAATCCAGAAATGGGCATCTGAGATGAACACAAACTTCTCAGGGAAAGAAATTCAGCAAGCCTATAAGTACATGAAAAAATGCTCCACATCACTAGCCATCCATGAAATGCAAATGAAAACAACACCTAGATACCATCTCACCCCAGAAAGAATGGCTATCATAAAGAAATCAACCAACAACAAATGTTGGAGAGGCTGTGGGGAAAAAGGAACACTTCTCCACTGCTGGTGGGAATGCAGACTGGTGCAATCATTATGGAAAGCAGTGTGGAGACTCCTTAAAAAACTAGAACTGGAAATCCCATTCAATCCAGCTATCCCCCTAATGGGAATTTTCCCGAAGAACTAAAAACATCATACCATAGTGATATTTGTGCACCTATGTTTATAGCAGCCCAATTTGTAATAGCCAAATCTTGGAAACAACCAAAATGCCCATCATTTGAAGAATGGTTGAAAAAGATGTGGTATTTTTATACAATGGAATATTACTCAGCTATAAAGAATGATAAACTGGAAGACTGCATATATAAATGGATGTACATTGAACATATACTCATAAGTGAAATAAACCAGACCTACAT